>SNQJ01S0083530.1:42960-55554 GCA_010110895.2 Picea sitchensis | reverse complement strand
CCTTATTCCATTAGTTGTAATTATACCTCCTAGTCTCCTATATATACCAAGGAGACATTTTCATTTGGAATCATCTTGTACTTGAACATTTATGTGGGGTAAAAGGAGGTTGCCCCCTCGAAGAGGCTTAATATCTGAAATTCTCTCTTTTTCAAGGCGTTGAGTACTTATTTTGAGGTTTTTCTATGCTATATTGATATTTGGTTCTTAACAGAAGTTCGAGAAAGAGTTCTCGTTGGTCTCTTGTCTTTCTGGCACGGATTCTGGTAGTGCATGGTTCATGGATAATGGGGGTTCTCGTCGCATGACAGGGACACATGAGTTGTTCACCAGTTGATCAAAGACAGACTCAGATCTACATGTGGAGCTTGACACTCATGCCAAGTGTGGTGTAGAGAGAGTTGGGACAGTCAAGTTTTAGATGGAGTCAGGAGGTTTTCTGGAGGTGGCAGATGTGTTGTACGTCCCAAAGTTGAGGAGGAATTTGCTCTCAGTCTCAACTCTGGAGGACAAGGGTTTTGTTGTCTTGTTCCAGAATGGACAAGTGTTCATGAATTCAAAGGGAGCTAGCCCTAACACAACAGTCAGCATTGGTGTCAGAGAGGGCAGGGTATACAAGTTGCAAGGCAAGCCTTTAAGAGGATCTAAGGGGATCTTGGATCATGGATCGATGTCAATGATAGAGGACAAGGAGCAGGAGGCTCCAAAGGGTGAGCAGAGTTCACAAACTTCTAGTGTGGGGATTCAACCTTCAGGCGGGAAGAGGGAGTTAGCCACTTCCAGTTTTTTCAAGAGACTGAGTTGGTACGAGATGACATTGATGGATGCTCAGGGGCAAGAGGAGGCTCCTAAGAGCATATTGAGGGAGAGCATGCCTTCGAGGAAGTTTCCAAACTTCATGGAACTGATATGTAGCGTCATCAATTTTGTGACTTCCAATGTTCAGGGAGCAGCGGACCAACAGGGTTGGTGGGATGTGCCGGTGTGTAACAATGTGCCAGGATCGGAGGAAAAACCAATTCCAGGTGGCTCTTTGAGAAGTACCTTCCTCGCTAAGAGGGAGTTTTGATGTTTGTAGCATCGGACAAGTACTTCCACATTGATTTCGTGTCTAACATGTGGAAGTCATCCTTGATGCCTCTCAAGACTTAGGAGATTCACTTTAATAAAGTGATTATTAAAGTGAATGTACTTTTGTAATTAATAGAGTTTAATTTAAGTCAAATGCCTAAGTATTTGGCATTAGTGAGTTAAATTAAATCCTAGCCATTAGATCATAAAGTGAAGGTGAGATCTAATCTCAACCTTTGATCACTTTGGAGATCTAGGGTTTTGGATTTAGGGTAAACTCAAGATTATAAAAGGCAGCCTAAGTGAGAAGAGGAGACTCACAAAGTGAGATAGGAGATCTCATTGATTGGGTGAAGGACTTTCATCAAAGTGTGCAAGGGCAAGGTCTGAGGAAAGGAGCAAAGGAATAGCATCCAAGTTCGATAGACTAGGCTATTTGTTGTTTTGTATTATTCCTCAGATGGGCCATTATCACAGGACAGGAGCCCAGATTTTATCTAATAAAATCATCAAGGTACCGGTTTTCCCTTAGGGGTTTTTACCCAGAAAATTACGAGTGCAATGTGGATGGTTTCTTATTTATGCTTTTGTTGTAATGTTTCGTTAAAAACTCAGTTTTGCTTTTATTCAATAGATTGAGAGAAGTAATTTATTTGGAATTAACTATCGGGTGTTGGCTTAAGGAAAAATTAGCAATATACACATTGACAGGTCACAAGGTTGTTGGGTCATGTCCTTTCATTAGGTCAGGTTCTTAATTAAGATGTGGCACTTCATTTAGTATTTATTATTTATTTATTTATTTATTTGAAGTTATATATATATATATATATATATATATATATTCTAGAAGTGGTGCAATTCTTGAGGAGGTAGTTATCTTATGTGGCATTGGTATCTTCTACATGGCATGTGTATTGTGAAGATGGTTGCTTGCATGGGAGGTGGACCTACCTTGGAGGATGAGTGTTATGTGTTACAACAAAATCTAGCACCCCCGTACGATGTAAAGTCCTAAGCATCAAGGGGCTCTTCCTCACACTTCTGGTTGGATCTGCTCCAACTAGAGGGGGGATTCCCTAAAGATAAGATTACTAAGGCTATGGAGTGTGTTGACCACCTATTCAACTAGGGGGTCAACTCCATGTACCATGAAGATATGCATCATCAGATGCTACCAAGTGAAAGACTTCTTGGTTCTACAAGGCATGTTTTGGCCTTCAGCTCTTATTTTTGTAATGGAATTTCCGCTCCCCTGCGTGGGATAATAATGTAATGGGTCTGCATGGATCATAGTTAGGCCAATTACCTTAGGACTTCATCATTAGAGGAGTCTATTTCACTGAGTGTTTTTTTCCTCGGGTTTTTAATTTGGCCTAACCAGCCTTATTAATTTCCCTTGAGTTTTTCACTCCCACAATAATTCCTCCAAAGTGGTGAAAGGCGTTCTAATGGTTTCGTCCTCTGATAGCTAGTGTCTAGGAATGTTGTAAATGATCATGTAAGACATCTCTGAAAGTTTTGCGGAATTTCGTCGAGTCTAGATAGGTTTTTTATTAATTTATTAAAATTGCTTAAGTTGGGTAATTTTAATTATTTTTTGATTAAAAATGTAAAAACTAGGTCCCTGGGATTTTTTATAGGGGTATTTGTACTCAAAAGAAATGGAATGAGATCCCCTACAACCTTGGACCAAGTTTCAGCTCAATTGGACAAGTTTTGTTAGGTGTTTGTCCATGAGGAGTCTTAGTTAGTCAAAAACAACAATTTAATTGTTAGTCATGACATAGTCAAAATCTCATTTTTTGTAAAATTGAGCTAAATGGTTAGAGTAAAGGTGGGAGATGATGCCTAAGCCTTAGCCTAACCTACCCAAACCCCTTTCTAACCTTTTACAATCCCTCACACATTACCCTCACTTCATACAATTCGCCCCCAAGGGAAATTGCACCCCCTCTCATGAGAAAACTTTAGAAAATACAAAAATTAGGTGTGGGGCCCTCTCTCCCTTGGTGCGGCATCCTAAGCCTTCCACATCACCCTTTTAACTTGGCCCACACCCTCCACCTCATTGTCATCTCATCTATCCTTGCCTCAAACCCTAAATTTGTGCCCCCCTCCTTGAGATCCTCACTTATGCTTAGTGGTGGACACTTGGCTTTGATCCAAGAGGGGTAACTTTGCCTCTCCAAGTATAAATGAAGGCCCCCTCTCCCTCATTTCCTGACCAATTCTCATGCTATTGTTATGCTACCCATTCTTCTCCTCACTCTCCTCATCTCTCCCATCTTGCTCTCATCATTCTTGCTCTCACATTTGGAGAGGAACTTGTAGCAACTAGTTGCTGCAACTTCCTACTTGCTAATAGAAAGTGCTTTGGAGGACCATTGGTGTATCAAATATTAGTCTTGGTGCATTTTTCATTGGAGGTGATATTGTATTTTGTTGAAGCTTTTTTAATATATAGAGTAGATGTCCCAAGCAAACTAGTTTGTTTGGGTAGATTTGCAATAGTGTTGTTGTGAAATCTATATGAGTAGAGTTGTAAATTAGCAAATTAGTTTGTTTGATCTAGCTTGCTCACCATTTGCTCTCATTTTGTAGATTGTTTCACAAGTTGCAGGTTATCTCAAGGGTTTGCAAGGCTAGCTTTCAGTTGGAAGCTTGCCTTCATAACCCAACTTGAACCTCTTTACTTTCTAACATTCATTTTCTGTTCATTACATTTCAGAAATTTGGGTTTGCTAACACTCTAGAATAGGTCAATCAATTATTTTATTTGGTGAAATTTTTATGAAGAAAATTTATGTGTAAAAACAGAAATTTTCTTTGACTTTTTTGTGTGTTTTGCAGAATTTCCAACAAGCAATAGCTTGTTCTTTTTTGCATATTCTCGCCAGCACAAGGGGAAGTGTTGCCCAAATCTGGTCACAAAACACTCAAGGAAGGCCTCACTTGGTTAGGTAACAATACCCATCTCTTCCTTTCATCTTTCTAGCATTGTAGCAAGCCCTATGGAGTCCCTAAGAGGCTTGTATTCTTTGTTAATAATTTTCTGCATTTTGTAATTTAGTTTAGTGCCTACATCTTGGTGTGAGCTTGGCTTAGCCAACCCCCAAAACCGTAAGGCTAGGATAACCTTTTAATTTTTTGCAATATTTCTTTATTTGTTTGTCCCACTTGTCATTAGGACAAGGTTGTGTGCTAGGTTGTTTTAACATTTTACTTCATTCATTTCAACCCTCTTTGGCATTGTTATCACACAGTTTGTAGTAGGAGTAAAAGATGGATGAAAGAAGGGCAAACTGACGAAACTGAGACTATCTTACCACTGTAACCTCAATAGGGTAGCTCTTTCTGTTTAGGGTGGTAGGCCCAGGGGAGACGTCCCCGGTGACCTGGGGCTTTGAGAAGGCAAAGGCTTAAAAGGCTGAGTAAAGTTATCCCCCTCACAAGTCACCACTGATCAGAAAGCTCGGCTTAACAGCCAATAAAGATAAAATAACCAGAAGTGTACCTGCCCGAGACAAAGCAACAAGGAAACTATACATGTGCAAGATCACTTGTTGGTTAGCACTTCATATAATCAAAGACTTTTCTGATATAAAGCAATTGACCAATAATATAAGTGAAGCAAATCAATGATATAAGCTAGCAAATGATTCCAATATATCACTTCACAATAAGTGCTAGAGAAGCTCTACAATTATAAATGGCAATTTATTATCAATGTAACAACACTAGAAGCAACGCCTTGGCCAATCTTTCAAATCCTTTAAAGACACAATAAATGTTGCATGGATATGTTTAAAGCACAAATGGATGACGACAGTAATAGGGTTAGTAAATATTAGTCTAAGCTAGGGTTAGAAGGATTAGTAGTTGTTCAAAGTATTGGATGTGTGTATGATCAAGTTACTCAAACATAAAAGGTCTAAGATCAGTGCGTTACTTAGGGCAAATGGAGTGAAAACACTGCAAAAGTTGAACGGCCAAAATGATAGTGAGAGGGCCAAAGACAAGAAGGATATGATAGTTGAAGTGTTGCTAAGGCAAGGCTTCAACCTATCAACCCTAGGGGAGACGGCTCACTAGGGTGTAGAAACCCTAGGCCTTAGTGCGTCTCCTCCTTCTTTAGCTCAAAGGGTAAAGATGAAATGGCTATGCAAGAAGAGTAGAGGTAGAGTGTTGCTATGGCAAGGCTCTATCTATCTTCAGCAAATCAAAATGGCTCTTAGCATAACTTGGTAGAGACATGAAACAAGGACACCAACATGTGCTCATTCCCTAGGGTTTGATTCAGCAAATTCCATTAAAATGCAAGAAAAAGATACCATAACCATTCAAATAAAGAAGAATTACAGAAATTCACTTACATTCATCAACCATTCATTAAGAAAAACCTTAGTTGTAAACCTTCCACCAAGAAAATGCAGAAAATAGCCAAGAAAGAGCCTCCTTCAACAAGTGCGCATCAAAATTTCAGCCAAGAACCCTAAAGGAGGGTGCAAATTTCAAACCTCACCAAGAGTGAGTGAAAGATCATGTTTAAAATGAGAGTTTTAGCTCTCTACTTATACAATACCAAGTGACCTTAATAAAATTTAGGTCACCAAAAGGCAGACAAGGCCAAAATACCAAATAGGTTGGCTCGTGATGGGACCCCCTATCCTCTGACTAAGTCTTGTTTTATTATTTTTTATGGGTCCCTCTGTTTCTTGCTGAGAAGCCTTTTACTGCTTTCTCGAGGATCCCTGGGCGAAGCATCTCGAGGTTTTATTTTTTTTAGGCTTTTATCTTTTGTCAGCTGCTTTTACCTTTTGTGCCTTTAGCCCGTTCTTCCCACAAGGTAAGGTGAACCCTTAAATGATTGGCCAACCCAATGCTCGGACCAATGTAATGGGATGAATGAGCGGGAAGTAAGATGGAAAGTGGTAAGTATGACGAGAGAAAATGATGACTTTTCAAAAATCCCCCCAATGGAAACTCAAAACCTATGGGCACAAACTTACTAGGGCATCCTGTCATTCCCCCCAGACATGGTCAAGTGGATAAGTATAAGATCCAATCACCCGTTAGAAACAAAAAGAACTAAATGCACATATTCAAAGGTTTTGAGGATCAGAGTGACACATACCATGACACCCGAACTCATTACCTCATGGAGCAAGATCCATCTCTACTACAGGACCAAGCCGAGGTGATGGATGTTGTTGTTGCTGACAAAGTGGAGGCGTTGAAAGGAAGAAAAGATGGGCCCTCCAGGGCCATGCTCAAGTCGATCTGGCTCTCGATACTCCATGTCTAGGACCTGTGGGCCTCGAGACATAATCTCCTTAGTTATCCCTAAAGTGGGTGATAACATGCACAAAATAGGAAGGCTTCCCTCCACCTTGTGCCATTGTATGTGGTTTGTTTAGTGTAGTTTTACTTTTCAAGCATTTAACTTTTATTGTTGCCTACACCTTGGAGTGAGCCTGGCTTCGCCAACCCCCAAAATCATATGGCTAGTTTAATGGTTTGCTTCCAATGTGTTTAAGGACTTAAAAAATTATCTAGAGGTAGAAGTAACACACATTAATGCTAGCTTAGGCCCATGGAGGCATAGTAATGCTATCTTAGTCTCTTATTTGCAAGTTTTATCATTTCAAGTACTTGTTTCTAGTTCATAACCTTTCACAAGCACTTTTACTTTCTTGCAAGTATCATGGGCATGTTCTAAATGGTTTAAGGCAACTTATCTTTCATTTCTTGCAAGTTATTGTTCAAGTTCTTTTCATGCTATTTCAAGCTTTATCTTGTGGTTAAGCACTTCATTTTTTGCAAGCAATTCAATTTCGTTTTTGGTTCAAGCACCTAACTTTTGGCAAGCAACATCTTGCCTAACACCTACACTAACTTAATTTACCTTAGTTTTATAGGCCTAAAATTAATTAGACTTAATATGGCACTTAACACTAACCCAACTTTGCCATTTAAATGGGGATTGAAAGGAAGCAACGGAAGGTGATAGGTCGGGGACGATCTTGTGGCGCTCAACGTCCTTTCCGAAAGTACTTATTTCCTTGGGTTGACCTGCGGAGCTAGGGTGGGGCCTTGTTTGCCTCACTTATTGAGCACCCAGCAACTACTTGGTACAAGTGGGGGGAGTCTTGAGGTGGACACTTAGTTAGGATTCAATCTTAACTTAATAACTTTAGTAATCCTTAATCCACTTTAACCATTGGGGCTTTTCACTTACTTACATCATCTTATGGTTTACATTTAAATCTTGCAAGCTTTCACTTCTCATTTACATTTCCATGCAAGTTTATTTGAATGTTGTGGATAATTAACTAAGTGGTTTTAGTTGTGCTCTTGCCCTTGGAGGTCTTTTTCAAGCATTTCATTTTTGGTTTAAGTTGTGTGTTGATATATTGGATCAGCCCTCCTTGAAGTTGTGCATCTTTTGGAGGCACTTCATTGTTGGGTTTTGTGTATTTTGTGTTTTCCATTGAAAGCAGTCACAAAGAGTATGCATCCTTTGGAGACACTCTATTGTTGAGCATGTTGGCTTGATGTGTTGGTAATCTCTTCATTTTGAACATCTTCATTTCCTGCACAAATCAAGCAACTTAGTTAGTCATTGTATTTTTCATGTATCTTATGCTTAGTTGTAACTCTTAGATATTCTTTGTTGTAACTTTGTATCTATTTGTAATCTTTGTATCTAGTTCTTTTGTAATCCTTGTAATCTTGTGTAATCATTGTAAAATCTATCTCCCTTAAACTCTAGTTGAACCCTTGCCCAACCTTAGGCACTAGTCTTTAGTTGTCTTAGGAAAAGGCTTGCTTTTCATTTGAATTGTTGCACATTGCATTGTTGCCTTTGCATATAGGCTAGATATTTCCCTCCAACTCTTTAACTAATTGAAACCAACTCCTAGAATTAATCTTTAATCTCACATACTAACTAGGGTCTACCCCCCTTGGCTTCCCTAGGAGTAAGCCTAGACAGAAGAGGTTCAAGCCAAAGTGACACCGTGCGCTTTGAACCTAGGCATTGTGCCTCCGAGGACACACTAAGTGAGCAGGACTTAACTCACGTTTGCAGGTGTGTATAAGGACGGCAACAGAGTGGAGACACAAGGTGATTTTTGAAGAGTAAGCCTTAACAAAATGTATGGTAGCAATATAATGGATTATTGAGTGGTGTGAGAACAAAAGGTGATGGAAAACCCCAAGACTAGTGCCTACCAAATCTTGGGCAAATGGAGTCAAGGAAGATCACTCTAAAGAGGGTTGTTCTGTGAATAATTAAGGAGAAGATTGTAAATAACATGCCACAATCAACCTTAATATTGTTGGAAATAGCTATAGAAACGAGTCTTAGAGAGCCCTATTAGTGCTACTCTTGAACAAGTAGATGAAGGCACTGCCCTACAATGATATATTAATTACAACAACAACTTGTTTGATGGTGAAGAATTAATATATGCAGAAATATAACAACAAAAAGGAAATAAGGAGAATCTCCATACATTACTCCTATAGAAATGGTAGATGCAAAAGGAAATAAGGAGAATCTACATACATTACTCCTATCCAAATGGTAGATGCTCCAATACAAGGCCTTCACAACACATTCTTTGCAAGAGGTTCCTACAATTATCCAACAACATTAAAAGCATGCAAAAAATTAAGCCTCACATGTGATAGAATGATACCTTCAATCTTCCATTAAGCTTGCTAAAATGATGTACAATGTAACCCAAGGAGAGAACTCCTCAATCCCCAAATTCTCACACTTTTACAATGGAGAGAGAGCTCCTCTTTATAGAGCGAGTCTCTTTTCTCATACAATAAAATATTATTATTTACTAACGAACTCCATGACAAGTCAAACAAATATTATAATAATGGAGTAGCTAGATCTTTGCTCAATCCATGGTTGACTATGTTACAACATGTAGAAACTAGCCTCTCAAAGGCAATCCGTCCTCATCCAAAAATAGTAGTAGTATGCACCAAATAATGCTCATGAAGGGGATGCACCACCAAAAATAGGCATTGAACCACCCAACAAATCATTAAATATTCTCCATATGAAGTGAGCCCTTGGAGAATGTGTCAAGGTGGTTAGATCTCATCAATAAAATACTCATCCATATGCCATGTCATAAAGGTGTCCAACCAACCCAAGAGAATGAGCCCTAGAGAAGTGTGCCAACCTCTCTAAGAAACCAATAAAATACTACATGCCAAAAATTGGGGGCACGCCACTAGAAAGCTTCAACTAAGTCCAAATAACCACTTCAAGTGTGAAAAGGAAGCATATAAAATAGGGTGCCCAAGCTATTAACTTTAATTTGGATAAATTAGATTAATTTAACCATTGAGTAATTAAATCAACCTCAACATTTGTGCACAAAGGTTAGTGCTCAAATATAACCATAGTCCTCCTCCCAATTAGTCACCAACAGATTAAATCACCATGAATATGTGTGACAATGAGTGGTGCACTTTAATAAAGTGTTGTACCATGTAAATAAAAGATGTTCTCCCTAGCAAAACCCTTCCATGATAACAACAAAATATAAAGTCCAACCTAAAGTGCACCACCACTTAGGGATTATTACATCAAAACCACCACATAATCTTAGGAAAAGGGTTAGATCACCATCAAATCATAATGTAATACCCCCCCCAACTCAAACTCAAGAAATAACACATCATTGAGGGTACTAACATCATGAAACACATTCCCCCCTAGGTGATATCTAGCAAAAGTGACATTAAAAAGTTAAATCACCTAGGAGAATCCCACAGAGGAAACATGAATCATCCCACCATAGCAACATTATAAGAGAAAGGGGCATAACAAAAAATTTAACCCATCCAACCGTCAAGTATGTCCTCTGTCACACATCCAATACATGAGGACCATGTAGAACACCCCCTCCTAGTGACACCAAATAATACCACATCATCATGCAAAAGTCACTAGGAAACCCCTACAATCACGAAACATATATCTCCTAAACCATCATCATCTAACCCCTTAGGGGACTAGAACTATCATCCATGTTCAAGATAAGCATATCAACCATACCATGATGAGATAGTATGCTCCACAACCATCAACTATGCAATCTAGGGGTGATCAAAAGGGTAGGCACATGTGAGAAGACCATCAAGCAACAAGCACAATCGCCATCCAACAAAGGAGAAGTGAGACTCCCCCAACCAAAGATCTCCATCAAATGATATGATGTCATGAAGAGAAGGGGCTCCATAAATATGAATCTTCCCAAGTCGATCCAGTAGCTCCAAGGAACAAGAAGCAAATCTCCATCAATGTGATGAAAATCACAAGGCAGAACCTCATACAATATGAAGTGTAACACTAGGCACTAGGAGGAAGGGCACTTGGCCCTAAGAGCATTCGGACCACGTGCCATACCTTAGAACAATGAGCACTTGACTTGAGGACACTTCGGTTGAGGGCACATTACTTGGGGTTAGTTACGGACCTGGGACACATGTTGAGGAGGAGCATTGTAGCATTGGATGCTTGTCTTGGAGAGCAAGGAGCCTTGTGATGAGAAACACTTGACACTTAGACCCTATGCTTAGAGAGCGCAACACTTGAAGATTGATCTCTTGACATGTGTACACATGTCACCTTGGAAAGAGAGCACACTTAGTCCACTTTAATATTGTTGACCTCCCTCACGTATTATATATAAAGGGAGGAGAGTCTCTTTGTTGAATAAAAGTACTCATTATTCTATCTTTGTGATTGTATTAGAGAAATCTTTTAGGGAGCGAGACCTAGGATTTGTGATGTATATCCTAGAAGAGACATGAACATGGATGCTAGTGCTAGGGATGAGCTTGAGTCTTTGTACTTGGGTTGATGCTAGGAAGAAAGGCACTAGAGTTTGTGAAAGAAAAAACCTAGAGGCGACTTAGGGTGATAGGGTTGTAGTCATTGTGTGAGGAGGACCTAGGGTTTGTGGCAAAGAAACACTAGAGAAGACTTGAAGCGCTTGTGTGATGCAAACTTAAGAATCTCCAAGACGATGTTTGTGATGCAAGTGCGATATCAAGGGTGGACTTGTTGGTGTGGATGCTAGCTTGTTGTTGAGCCTTTAGAGCAGCTACAAGTAGCTTTGTGCGATGCCTTGCTAGGTTGTGTTTGGTGGCTAGGGTTTGTTGTTGATCGTGGATGCAATTGGAGTGTCCTAGTTTGTGATAAGCGAATAGGACATGTACCAGCTTGTGATGAGCTGATAGTATCTTCATTATGTTGTAATATAAAGTGTACCTTTGCTGTCCAAATATTGTGCATTGCAGATCTGAAAATTAGACTTATGTTTCTCATGTTAATGAGTAGTTTCTAGGGCTGTTTGGTATTCTGATTTATCATGAATAGTTAGCAGATCTGTTAAGTGATTTAACAAGCAAAGAAGGAAGGAAAGGGGTAGATTTAGGGCCGTAATAAATCTGTTGTTATAAATAATTTCCAGATTTGATTTGTGAAGGGGATTGTGCACTTAGGGTTGTGAATCTTCTCCCCTTCAAGTGCACTGTACTGGTGTTTGTTTTCTTAGGCTGCCTCATGATATTGGTTGGACAGAAGTGAAATATATGATATTGTAACCCATATTTCAGATTTAACCATAAGGCCAAAAGTTCAACAGAAACAAATCCGAGGAACCTCAAGTTTTTATGTGAAATTTCCAAGTTTGTCTTAAGCACAGACTTAACGAAATTCCCACATGGTATCATAGTTGATTGACTGAAATTGCTCTCTTGGTGAAGAGGAAGTTGGATATTCAGTTGCTCTGTACCTGGGAGAGGTGCTTGACCTATTATAGGTTGTTGGGTGTGAAAACCTAGTGCACTTGAGAAGAAGCACTTGAACCCGAGAAAAAGTGATCTATTAGATTTGTTGTTGATATTGCTTTGAGGTGTGCTTTAGATTTGCAAGGATAAGTACTCTCGTCTTAGGGAGTGTGATAGGTTGGAATAGGAGTAAAGGAAGCCTAACAATGAATACAACAAAGGAAAATGATAAAGTTTTTTTAAAATATGGGCTTGGAAGATGAAGTAAGGATGGAGAAATCCGATGCCTTATTACTTGGGCTATGGAGTCATAAATGCAATCTATGAGGGTATTCTAAATGAAAGGTTAGTGGCTACAAAAAGACAAGATGACATTCTTTATAGCAAGCCTAACTTGGTAGACAAAAGACAGAAGGATAGAAGGGAAGGGACTCACAATAGGAGCTCCACAACCAAACCAACTTTTAGGGGCTGTCAAGCTTCACTCACAAAAGTCATTTGAGCTTTAGACTCCGTCTCTCTTGGACAAGGTGAAAGCATTCACTCTTAATAGGAGGTCTGGGGCTTGGACTACTCCTCTTTGAGACAAGGCACTCCTACAACTTGGCTTTGACAATCAATCTTGTAATCAATGGGCTACTAATATACGCAATAGAATATACAATGCCACACATATAAGAATGTAAAAAAAAA
>SNQJ01S0083530.1:29387-40651 GCA_010110895.2 Picea sitchensis | reverse complement strand
TTGTGTGAGGAGGACCTAGGGTTTGTGGCAAAGAAACACTAGAGAAGACTTGAAGCGCTTGTGTGATGCAAACTTAAGAATCTCCAAGACGATGTTTGTGATGCAAGTGCGATATCAAGGGTGGACTTGTTGGTGTGGATGCTAGCTTGTTGTTGAGCCTTTAGAGCAGCTACAAGTAGCTTTGTGCGATGCCTTGCTAGGTTGTGTTTGGTGGCTAGGGTTTGTTGTTGATCGTGGATGCAATTGGAGTGTCCTAGTTTGTGATAAGCGAATAGGACATGTACCAGCTTGTGATGAGCTGATAGTATCTTCATTATGTTGTAATATAAAGTGTACCTTTGCTGTCCAAATATTGTGCATTGCAGATCTGAAAATTAGACTTATGTTTCTCATGTTAATGAGTAGTTTCTAGGGCTGTTTGGTATTCTGATTTATCATGAATAGTTAGCAGATCTGTTAAGTGATTTAACAAGCAAAGAAGGAAGGAAAGGGGTAGATTTAGGGCCGTAATAAATCTGTTGTTATAAATAATTTCCAGATTTGATTTGTGAAGGGGATTGTGCACTTAGGGTTGTGAATCTTCTCCCCTTCAAGTGCACTGTACTGGTGTTTGTTTTCTTAGGCTGCCTCATGATATTGGTTGGACAGAAGTGAAATATATGATATTGTAACCCATATTTCAGATTTAACCATAAGGCCAAAAGTTCAACAGAAACAAATCCGAGGAACCTCAAGTTTTTATGTGAAATTTCCAAGTTTGTCTTAAGCACAGACTTAACGAAATTCCCACATGGTATCATAGTTGATTGACTGAAATTGCTCTCTTGGTGAAGAGGAAGTTGGATATTCAGTTGCTCTGTACCTGGGAGAGGTGCTTGACCTATTATAGGTTGTTGGGTGTGAAAACCTAGTGCACTTGAGAAGAAGCACTTGAACCCGAGAAAAAGTGATCTATTAGATTTGTTGTTGATATTGCTTTGAGGTGTGCTTTAGATTTGCAAGGATAAGTACTCTCGTCTTAGGGAGTGTGATAGGTTGGAATAGGAGTAAAGGAAGCCTAACAATGAATACAACAAAGGAAAATGATAAAGTTTTTTTAAAATATGGGCTTGGAAGATGAAGTAAGGATGGAGAAATCCGATGCCTTATTACTTGGGCTATGGAGTCATAAATGCAATCTATGAGGGTATTCTAAATGAAAGGTTAGTGGCTACAAAAAGACAAGATGACATTCTTTATAGCAAGCCTAACTTGGTAGACAAAAGACAGAAGGATAGAAGGGAAGGGACTCACAATAGGAGCTCCACAACCAAACCAACTTTTAGGGGCTGTCAAGCTTCACTCACAAAAGTCATTTGAGCTTTAGACTCCGTCTCTCTTGGACAAGGTGAAAGCATTCACTCTTAATAGGAGGTCTGGGGCTTGGACTACTCCTCTTTGAGACAAGGCACTCCTACAACTTGGCTTTGACAATCAATCTTGTAATCAATGGGCTACTAATATACGCAATAGAATATACAATGCCACACATATAAGAATGTAAAAAAAAAATAACTCATAAGCTTTACACAATAAGGTTACCTTCAATCCACAGGCTTGCAGCTAAGCATGCTCACAAGTTCTCACATTAATTYTATATTTGCCAAACACTTAGTAAACACAGATTTTTGTCTTAAATGAACTCTCATATGTAATAACCCACATTCAGCTATATCATAAGCAGAAACACACATTACTAAGCATATAACAGYGGAAAATAACAATGAACAGCAGTCACAAAACACATGTGCACACTCAGAATTTGGGGAAAACCCTAGTTTGGGGAAACCCACTCAGAATTTGGGGAAAACCCTAGTTTGGGGAACCCCACCAAGAGAGATTTATTATGAGCTTCAGGAAGAATAAAAATTACAGCAGTCGTTCATTTGACAGCAAGAGAAACCACTTACAGACACACTACTGTCCCACAATTTCTGCCTTGATTTCCGTGCCCAGAAGTACATCCAGCCTATACGGCCTGCTCCAAATAACAAGAGAGATTTATTATGAGCTTCAGGAAGAATAAAAATTACAGCAGTCATTCATTTGACAGCAAGAGAAACCACTTACAGACACTACTGTCCCACAATTTCTGCCTTGATTTCCGTGCCCAGAAGTTCATCCAGCCTATACGGCCTGCTCCAAATCAGCACCTCGATAATCGTGCCAAACTGCTGCTGTACGGCCTGATCTGTACAGCCTTGCTACACCAAGAAAAACCCTCAACCAGCCTCAAAAAACGTGCCAGCCTATGCCTCGATTTTCATGCCCTTCTTCCTTGTTGTACGGCCTGTACAGATCCGTACAGTACAGCCTCTAACACAGCTGTAAACTTCAGCAACTCTCAATCAGAAATTTCCCTTGGGATTTGTACCCAATCTCTCTTGAAATCTGTGCCAAAAACTGTTGCCTACACTTTCTTTCAAGCTCTCTCTCAAATCTCTCTTCTCTTGTCTTGCACACTACCCTTGGCTTACTCTTATAATCTGAAAGTGACTTTTCACCTTCCCCATCCCTAGATTCAATGGCCAAGATCTAATCTTGTCTTTACAAGATCAAGGGACACGATTCATTCCCTCCAAAATAAATCACTTAAATTTACTAAAGTATTTTTCCACTTAATGACATAAGTGCACTTTATGACATAAAGTCACTTTAATATAATATTAGAAGGTCACTTTTACAAAAAGTCACTTTAATAAAAGAGCCACTTTATTACAACTTTATAAAACACCTATTACAAAGTCAAGTGCCTAGTAGTGCAAATGCAAGGTCACTTCCGCATATATATATATAACATCAATTAATTAAATAAATAAATAACAATAAAATGTAGATGAAATGTCACATCCTAACTAAAGACTTGACCTAATGAAAGTACGTGACTCATCAACATGACCCACCAATATGTATAGATATTGTCACATAGGCCTTTGTAATCATCTCATCGTTCTATCTTATTCAATTATTTGTTTGTCCCATATGGATTTTTGTCTATGGTCCTTCCTTTGTTGGATATTCCTTTAGTAAATGAACTTTGTTCATTTCACTCTGCAACAAGGGCTTGTTTGCAACTCTCTCTCCCTCCATTATGAGAAGAGCATAGGCCTATAATAAAAATAGCTTCAAAAAAGTAAGTTACATGATGCATGGGTGTTTTTGTATTTGTGGGGCTTAGGGTTAGAATTTTTCTTCATTTGTTTTGTTATATGTATTGGATTTTCGGTTTATTATCCAAGTTGACCCCATGAGTGCCCACTCTTTGCTGAGTTGGCACAAAAACAAGCATGTTACAAGGTTGTTTTCACCCTTATTTTGGTGCATGTTGAGCCCCATAGGTCGTATTAACGCCCATAATTTCCTACAAAACTCCCTTTCCGAGAAAGAAATTGGTCGGGAACATTGAGAACACTCCCAACATGCTTAATGGCATTCCCCTACGAAAAGGGAATTTTCTCTACCAATTCAAAAATTTCCCAAAATGTAGGAACTTGAGGAATGTGTCCACTAGCAATAGGAATGAGTTCCCATGCCGCTATGATTTCAACTTGTCAATTGGGTGTAACTCGAGTGGTTGAGAGAAAAAGTTGTTTCCTCCCCCGCCCGGATTTAAATCCCACTTTTTGACATATTTTGTCTTTGTGAGTTGATTGTTGTTGAGATGGACCATGTCCTAAGCCCTGAAGAATCCAATTCATTCTTCGGGTATCATCCTTGGAATAAGGGGAAGTGCCTGGTTGGTTTCCCTAGGAAATGCACTATGCCAGAAGAATAAAAAAAAACTATGATTTCAACCAATCAATAACTCGTTCTTCAGATTATTGTAAAAAACGCACCTCTAGGCATGCACAACTTCAATTGTGATCCATTGGTTGCATTTTAATATTGTGTGTATTACCTCCCAGTTGCATCGAGAAGGACTTAGGATGATCTGCAACGTTGAACAAGGCACTTGTTCAAATTTAGAGTCCAAAAGTGATGTTGAGCACCATTGCCCCTTCATTTCTTCTTCTTTTTCTTCTTCTTCTTCTTCTTCTTCTTCTATGCATGTTCCATACCCCCAGCGAGGGAATTGTATAAAATGAGCTAACATGAGGTCTCCTGTATGTAAAAGACTCAACTCACCTAAGACATGGTTATTAGTGCATACTGTTGAGTGTTTTTTTTCACTTGGTCCATTATACCTCGCCTCGACAACTTATAATGTTCTAAATTTTTTCACTCATACCTCCAAAGTTGGAGTGTGTCCTAATGGTTGTGTCTTAGTGTGTTTTGTCTGGGTCTAATGTCAAATGTATATTACGATGCTAGTTGTTAGAATTAGGGTAAAGATGCAGAACAATAGTATCTTTTTAATTTCAGTGAAAGAAACAGCTAGATCTATAGATCAACAGACTTAGAACACTTTAACTAGTATTTAGATCTTAGAGAGACAGCAATAAACTTAGTAAGATTAGATCTGCAGATCAGAAATAAAACTCAGATCTAATAAGCAAGAACTCTGCTGATTTGACAGTGAACTGATCAGAATAGGATAAACAAAAATGTGGATCTATAAAGCTGTACAAAACATAGCTTAGATCTGATCATAAACAGTAAACAATTATAGAGATAAATGTAGCTTCAGATCTAACATTTGATACACAAATCTAAATAGATCTAACAGTGCTGAAGTCAAAATAGGATCCAGNGCATCATGTCCTTCTAGGAGTTTTTAAACGTAAAATGTCTAGTTAAAATGACATTTTACCTTGAAAATTCATGTAATTTATTAATAAGTTGTATTGGGAGGTGTTAATCACCTAGGGTTGTATTATTTTCTAACTAAGAATACCCCCTTTACCCTAGTACCCCCTTTTCAAGAAAAATAATTGATTTTTACCCATAAAAATCAATTATTTCCTCAAAAAGGTGAATTAAATATCTCCCTATTTTTAAGGAAACACGTCAGGGACATGTTTTTAGTTTGTCTCCAATTCACTCTCCCTCACTACTGGTTAGTAACACTTGTGGCGAGTTAGGAGAGAGTTGATGGCAAGTTGAGTAAGGTTGATGGAGATCTCAAGGAGAGGTGCACCCTCTCTCTTGAGAGGTGGCACACTCTCCTTTATGGCATCAATCCTAAGGAGAGGTGCACCTACTCTCAAGAGAGGTGTCGCCCTCTCTCTCCCTTAGTCATTGAGTGGTGGTGCCTTCCCCCACTTACCTTGAGTGGTGGCACTCACCCCTCCTCACACTTGGCTCGTCCCACCTTGCAGAATGCGCCCCCTTTGCTATTTAATCAAGTCAACCCCTCCTCATTTATTTAATGGGAGTTTAGGCCAGCTTGAGGTTGTACTGTACTTGTAATATCATTTTGGAATAAAGAAAGACTTTGGAGGTCACGTCGATGTTGTGTACATATTGTGTGGATGTTATTTTGTCTAGTTCTTAATACACGAGGTAACCGTGGGCTAAATTATTGCATTTATTTTCGTTATTTTGGCCTTTGAAGGGGTGCTATCACCCGGTAGGATAGGATCTTTTAAGTTGATTAACTTTTAAGATCTTATTGCTTTCTTACATTAGCAATTTAAGATTTGCATGTTCTTTCGGTTGTATTGACATGCCATCTAAGTTTCTTGCGTAGGGAATCACAACATTTAACGGAATTAGGGGATTAAAAACCCTCGTTTTTTGCAAGTATTTAGCTTTTACAAGTTCTTCATCCTTGGAGAAGTGGTTGGGTCAGCCTCGAGCAACCTTCCACGAGCTCTAAGGCTTTAGAGGACAAAGTCCCTCAGCGCAATACCAAAGGACCCCGTAGCCCAAAGGAGTTCCATATCTCAAGCTTTCTACATCTCTCTTCTTTATTATTCAATCTTCTTTGGTTACATTTTTTCATTTTTTGCATGCAAACTCTAGATCCATACTTTAAATCGAAAATTTAAATAGATCTACTTGCATGCATATTTAATTTAGATCTATATTTCGCTCTTACTTTTCAATCATTTAAGTAGATCTAGTCAAGAAAGTCATCTTTTAGTAAAATTTTAAAGTTAGATTTAGATATTGAAAGATAGATTTGATGCAAGAGTTTCATTTCCATATCTAGGCAAATTAAAGTGCCTGCTGTTCACTGTTTGGACAGCAAACAAAAAGGTCTTTAAAAGTCAGTTCATTACTGATTTTTATTTGACTCAACTAACTTCGTACTTGTCTTTTATTTAGGATATTTCATGTGCTAGTCTAACACCTTTTTGCAGCGACTTCTGAAGTGATTGGGGCAAGTTTCCAAGGAAATTTGCTTGCTGTTTTTTCACAATTCGTGAATAGGTAGAGGGAAGCTCTGCCTGATTTTAGCGGATTCAAGGCATCCAAGACCCTCTTGGGCACCTTCTCCTCATCCTTTTCACTCTTTCCATTCATTTGTAAGTTTGACTGGACTCTTAAGTTATAAAATACCAGCAAACATTTATTTTCGATATTGTAAACTTGAAAGAGCTAGTGGGATAACCCACCATCCCTCTCATCCCCCATACCCCAGGGGGATTGTGTCATTTTTCGTCTTTTTCTATTTTCTCTAATTAAAAAAGATAAAACTAACTAAAATAAACCAAGATAATCAGCAAAACATTTCCTTTACATTTTTTCCTTCATGCAATAGTTAGAAAGTAATTTTAACCTTGTTTTCATTTCATAGTAATTAGAAAACAAGTTTCTTCTTCTTGCAAACACTAACGAATCCTTCCCCGTCAAGATCTTAGTATGCTCTTTGCCCCGCGAGTTCAACTCGATCTCGGCAGATCAGAATAGATCTTGAAAAGTGAGGAGTAGTTTAATTAGATAACATTTTTCTTATTTCATTGAGGAGTAACTAATCTTAGATTAGTCTTAGAATTTAGACAATCTTTTTATTTCTACTTAGTCTTGCAATCAAGGCATTTGGGAGTGGATCAGATCAACATATCTATCCATCTCACTTAATTAACCTAAGTACAATCCAAGCGAAAACCACTTAATTAATTAAAATTAACCAAGAGCAATTCATAACTTCTATCTTGCAGTTACACTTTTGGCACCAATCTCTACAATATTATCCTTTGCTTTTGAATTATCTCATTTTCTTATTATTATTCTCATTAGCAATCATTTGATGTGTCATTATATGCTGCTAGAGTAGAGTTTTTGTGTTGTTCTAATTTTCAAACTCCTAAATTCTTATGTCATTAGCTTACTCAGCCTTAGCTTATTTTCTTAGGGACTACCCCCCTTGGCTTCGTTAGGAGTTGGCCTAAACGGAGGAGTCGAGTGTTTGGTGACAACTACTCGACTCGAGACTTGCCCCCAAGGCCACACCCAGTGAATTGAAGATTTCTTTCACATGACCCAAGGTGTGGATTAGGCAAGGACAACATTGTGCAATCCAAATGTGCTAAACTTGTTCCAACAAATTCTTATTCTTAATGATTATGAACAAATAGAACCAATGCAACTTCATCTTGTTTAGATTGACGTTGATGTTTTTGCCACACTTCATCACTAATGACACTGGCTAGAAATTGTCTCTTGAAGCATTTGTCATGCTCGTATTTCCATTTTAGTTGAGCAACCTCCATCAACCAATGTTCCATTAGCTCAAATGAAGTAATGAGTTTCTCGTAGAGGCTTCCCAATCGATTTGAAACAACAACCTTAAGGCTTAGAATCAAAAAATCAAGTGGGATGACTAGCTCTTGACCATACATTGTTTAGAAAGCAGTATGATCAATTGTCACCTTATAAATAATAAGATGTTATGTATGCCCAAAGAACTATTAGCAATCTCTCTTTGATGCCACATGTTTTGTGTATCAAAACAACCAATACCTTATTCATGGGTTCAACTTGACCATCAAGGATAGCATGCACTTAACAAGGAATCCTTAAACCTCAATTCCTTTAACAAATGCTAAATAATCTCATTTATAAAATATCCATGACTATTGGCTATCTTCATAGGCAATAAGAACTAGTTAAAATAAATTCATATATACAATTGTGCCCCAAATCCATAAACAAGGGACTTATAGCCCATTCACCGACACAAATACTCTATGAAAACAAATTTTGTTCTCTACAATACAAGATGGATTCAGTGAATATATTATGATCTGTCCTCTGATTGTTATTCTCTGATAGGCCTAAGATGGCTTTGTCATGGTTCTAGTTACACTATTTCATTTGTTGGCTTCAGAAGGCCAAAACAAATGCCCTTCAAGGAGAAATCCCGCTACATTTGTATGGTGCCAACCAAGTAACCCACTTTGCAATGAAAGGTCTGTACCTACACGGCATACAAAATGGGAACATTTTGTCCTCCACAACTAGCATTGGATTAGATGTCTATTGTTCAAATAAACAACAAATTCCACCACACCACGATGGTTGTAGCTACCCATTAATGAAATAGTGATCAAGCATATTATATATCTTCCCACACAATACTCAAGCATTTGATCCTTTACCCATCCATTTAATGAATGGATGCACCCAATTAGAGGTCAATTTGTTTGCTATGGAAAACACTTTGAGGGAACACGCGGGATAATGCAAACATAATAAAACATGGATATGAATTTAGGCCAAACGTAGAGGGTAGTAGGCAATAAATTGATGAACATTAGCTCTGTAGCGAATCATTTAAAATAAACACTAACAAAACCAATGATTAAGCCAATGAGATATTTTCCATATATCAATTTACAATGAATAAGTGAATGGTTGTATCATGCATCTACACAAGCATTCGATAGTGTTGTAGCTTGTCAATTAAATAACCCAAAGCTCAAACCATTCGGAAAATGTTGTAGCATGTGGGTTTATGGCATTTGAAACACCATTCTATGCCAACAAAGGANGAATTTAGGCCAAACGTAGAGGGTAGTAGGCAATAAATTGATGAACATTAGCTCTGTAGCGAATCATTTAAAATAAACACTAACAAAACCAATGATTAAGCCAATGAGATATTTTCCATATATCAATTTACAATGAATAAGTGGATGGTTGTATCATGCATCTACACAAGCATTCGATAGTGTTGTAGCTTGTCAATTAAATAACCCAAAGCTCAAACCATTCGGAAAATGTTGTAGCATGTGGGTTTATGGCATTTGAAACACCATTCTATGCCAACAAAGGAAAACAATTTCAATTCCAAAAGGATATCAATTTGTTGTTCACCAATGAAATGGCCATTAAATTCGCAACATAAGAGAAATGAAAGCAATGTGCATTTAGTAATTAGAATAGAACCACAAACTATTAAACACACCGGTGATGAACTACTTTGAGAACAACAAACAAAACATCCATGCATCATTTAGGTCATAGACAAATAAATTTACCTTGGAAACCCAAATGGTAAAACCAGCATTCGTTGGGATTTGATTATTGCTCAAGAAGTTTTTACAAAGGTGAGCTACAGTCTCAATCAAAGTTTTAATGCATTCGTACTCATTGGCACATTTTGCAAATTGCTTGGCTCATGGGCAACCTTCGCTCATGCGGGGATAGGCTCAGCATCTCCTTCCTCCGACCTCCAAACAAGTTTCTTCACTTCGAGCTCTCATTCTTTTGCTATTGTCTCTCTTCTTCTCAAGTTCCCTTGGTTTGTGGTTGTTCCCCATCAACCAAGGCGTTCCTTTTGTAATAGAGCTGCCTTCGAAGACCAAGCATCAAGATGATTCATTTCATCTTCTTTGCTTTTAGCTTTTGGACCATCTAATTCAAACTTTGCCAAAATTTAATTTACAAAGTTTGGGATCAGGAAAATATTCTGGATCCATTTCGGATTGGCCCCACGTACGATTCTTGGAACAAAGAAAGGCGAGGTCCTTGTGGAAGATGAACCCATAGAGTTCCTCTCACTTTTCCCCATCCTCTATTCTTGAGGTTCTTGCTGCTACTCTAACTGCAATTCAAGTTGGATAATTGCTTTCTCTCCCTTCTTATTATTTTCATTAATAGATCGATGAGCACTTCGCACGAATTTTGTGGTTGTATTGGGACAAATATCAACCTCTTGGGGTTCTTGCAAGGAGGTATTTCAAGCAGCTAATCCCTTCTGCCATCTTCTTTCAAAACAGCTTACAATTCAATTTTTTGGTGAATTGTCTTGTCATGATGTTCGTCATATTTCCAAAATGGGTCCAAAGCCTTTGGCATGTTGGTAGGGTGATTATCAAACCTATGGAAAAAAAATAAAAACAAATGAACACAATAAAAATCTTGTAGAAAAAAATCAGACCTAGAAAATTGATCAAACCCCCATGAAAAATCGGCAGTTTGAAGCTAACATTTTGCACGTCACAAACCCTTAGATAAATCTTGAATAAACAACTAATTACATGCTAGAAAGTTAACACATACCTTGGAATATGAAAACAGCAGATGGAAACCAACCCCACTCCATAAAAGATTCTTTAATGGCGATGAAAATGCTTGTTTGCCCCTCCTAAAATCAATAGAAGACAATGGCACAACACCTTTGCCCTAAATCCCAACTGGTGCAAACAAAAAGAACGAAAAAATCTGGTTTGGGGTATTTCTAGGAAAAAAATCAGTGCCCTAGCAATTTTTGGTCATAGGAAGATATTTTCCAAAAAAAATCGCAATGTGGTGATTTTTTCCAGAAATTGCAATTTTTGCTTGGTGATTTTTCATTTTTGTCTAGACATCGCAAAAAATCGTGATGTTGGCAATTTTTCAGCAACTTTTGCATCAATGCTATTGACTAGTCTTTGGATTGTCAAAGATTGCAATGAATCAAAGTGGGATCGGAGGTGCCAAACATTTGTGTTTATCCATTCCTTATCTCTCCAATTCAAAAAAATAAACAAAACTTACTAACTGAAGTTACCATCTTCTTCCTGTCACTGTTATCCCATGCAGTCAACATCTACTTTCATCCTGTTGAATTTAAAGCAGCTGCAAGAGCCATTCTCCGGGAGGATGGCAAAGACCCTAGCCAAGATCTAGGGCCCCCGGTGCACTCCTGGGGTTCTTGGTCTGGGACCAAACAGTCAGTGCCATGGCAAAAGACCCTTGTTAGGGCCCCCAGTATATGACTGGGGTTCTTGGTCTGGGTCCAAGCAGTAAAGACCCCTGAGAGGGCCCTGTTATCCCCGATATCCAGGGATAACTAGGAGATCATGTCTCGAGGCCCACATGGTCCTAGACATGGAGTACCGAGAGCAGGAGCG
>SNQJ01S0083530.1:0-14747 GCA_010110895.2 Picea sitchensis | reverse complement strand
CCTCTCCAAGTATAAATGAGTGCTCCCTCTTCCTCATTTCCTCACCAATTCTATTGCTACTGTTATGCTACCCATTTTTCTCCTCACTCTCCTCATATCTCCCATCTTGCTCTCGTCCATTCTCTTGCTCTCACATTTGGAGAGGAACTTGTAGCAAGTCCTTGCTACAACTTCCTACTTGCTAATAGAAGGCTTTGGAGGACCAATGGTGTGTCAAAGATTTGTCTTGGTGCACTTGTGATTTGAAGTGATTTTGTTATTTGTTGAAGCATTCTTAGGATATAGAGTAGATTTCCCAAGCAAAGTATTTTGCTTGGGTAGATTTCCAATAGTGTTGTTGTGAATCTAAGTGAGTAGAGTAGTAGATTTGCAAATTAGTTTGTTTTATCTATCTTACTTACTCACCATATGCTCTCATCTTGTAGATTGTTCACAAGTATTTGCAGGTTATCTCAAGGGTTTGCAAGGCTTGCTTTGAGTTGGAAGCTTGCCTTCATAACCCATCTTGAGCCTCCTTAGTTTCTAATAATTATTTCTGTTCATTTCATTTCTGAATTTTGGATTATCTAACTCTTAGAATAAGTCACTGAAATTATCGATATCGCTGACATTCTTTCACTTTGTTTGTGTTTTGCAGCATTTCCAGCAAGTTTTTGCTTGCTGGTTTTTGCAGATTCTTGCTAGTACAAGGGGAAGTGTTGCCCAAATTTGACCACAAAACACTCAAGAAGAGCCTCCTATTGTTGGGTAACAATACCCATCTCTTCCTCTTCATTTTCTAGCATTGTAAGCAAGCCCAAGGGAGTCCCCTAAGAGGCTTGCATTTCTTATTTGTAATTTTCTGCAATTTATTTCATTAGTTTCTGCCTACATCTTGGTGTGAGCTTGGCTTAGCCAACCCCCAAAACCGTAAGGCTAGGTTAGTCTTTTAATTTCTGCAATATTTCGTTTATTTGTTTGCCCCACTTCTCATTAGGACAAGGTTGTGTGGTTAGTTTTATTTCAGCATTTTACTTCATTTTATTTCAACCCTCTTTGGCACAAAATCGGAAGGCTTGCCTCCACCTTGTGCCATTGTAAGTGGTTTCTCTTAGTTTAGTTTGTTTTTCAAGCTTTTAAATTCAAGTTGTTTGCCTACACCTTGGAGTGAGCTTGGCCTAGCCAACCCCCAAAATCGTATGGCTAGTTTTAACGGTTTACTTCTCATGTGTTAAATATTAAAATTATCTAGAAGTAGAAGTAACACCATAATGCTAGTTTAGGCCCATGGAAGCATAGTGATCTATTGATGCAATCTTAGTCTTTCCATTGCAAGCTTTAATTATTTCAAGTACTTGTTGTCATTTCTCTATCTTTACACAAACACTTTTTATTTCTTGCAAGTATCATGGGCATGGCATAAATGGTTTAAGGCAACATATATTTCATTTCTTGCAAGTTCAATGTTCAAATCTTTTCATGCTACTTCAAGTTTTACATTGTGATTAAGCACTTTCATTACTTGCAAGCAATTTCGTTTTGGCTCAAGCACCGAACTCTTTGGCAAGCAACATCTTGCTTAACACTAACTTAATTTACCTTAGTTCATAGGCCTAAAATTTATTAGACTTAATAGGGCACTCACCACTTACCCAACTTTGTCATTTAAACGGGGATTGAAAGGAAGCAACGGAAGGTGATAGGTCTGGGACGATCTCATGGTGCTCAGCGTCCTTTCCAAGAGTACTTCTTTCCTTGGGTTGACCTGTGGAGCTAGGGTGGGGCCTTGTTTGCCTCACTTCTTGAGCACCCAGCAACTACTTGGTACAAGCGGGTGGAGTCTTGAGGTTGACACTTAGTTAAGATTCACCCTTTAACTTAAAAACTTTAATAATCCTTAATCCACTCCAACCATGGGGCATTCACTTTGACACTTACATTCTTTATGGTTGACATTTAGATCTTGCAAGTTATTCACTTTCAAGTTGTTTTTCATGCAAGTTATTTCAATGTTGTGGATGATTAACTAAGTGGTTTTTAGTTGCGCCCTTGCCCTTGGAGGCTTGTCTTAAGCATTCAATTTTCAGTTTAAGTGGTGTGTTGATTAATTGGATTGGCCCCCTTGAAGTTGCACATCCTTTAGAGGCAACTTCATTGTTGGGTTTGTGTTGTTGGTGTTTTCCTTTGAAAGCAATCACCTAGAGTTACGCATCCTTTGGAGGCACTCGATTGTTGAGCATGTTGGCTTGATGTGTTGATAATTCCTTTCCATTTGAGACATCTTCATTCCCTACACAAATCAAGCAACCTAGATAGTGTTTGTATCTCATTGTTCATAATCGTATCATTCATGTATCTTATGTTTAGTTGTAGCTACTAGATCTTCTTTTGTAAACCTTGTATCTAGTTGTTATATAGTTGTATCTAATCTTATAGTGTTGTATCTAGTTCTTTGTAATCTTGTGTAATCTTGTAAAATCTATCTCCCTCAATCTATAGTTGACCCCTTGCCCAACCTTAGGCACTAGTCTTTATTTGTCTTAGGAAAAGGCTTGTTTTTCGTTTGAATTGTTGCACATTGCATTGTTGCCTTTGCATATAGGCTAGATCTTCCCCCAAACCTTTAACCAATTGAAACCAACTCCTGGAATTAATCTTTAATCTCACATAGTAACTAGGGTCTACCCCCCTTGGCTTCCCTAGGAGTAAGCCTAGATGGAAGAGGTTCAAGTCGAGATGGCAATGGGCTTTTAACCTAGGCATTGTGTCTCCAAGGACACACTAAGTGAGCAGGAATTAGCTCACGTTTGCAAGTGTGTATAAGGACGGCAACAGAGCCCAAAAGCAAAATGCAATAATAATCCAAAGGTGAATGAGAAGTGCGCCCTTCCTTTCTTTTATACTTCAATTCTATTTCTTTGTTGAGTTAGTTAACCCCTAGGGATAACTCCTAGCTTTCCATCACATGCTCTTTTATTTTCCTTAGTTACCTTTTCTTCTCAAAGTCAACTCAATAATATAACGTTGTGCTTAGGTGATGGCTTTTGGTTGACTTTGTCCCCATAATGCATGAGACTATAGTCTAGCGGGGACAACTAGACTACTAAGTCTCTCCAACCCTCTTCATCAAGAGGTGGGGGACATTACATAATGATATAAATGCTAAAACTCATATCAAAGCTTCTTTAAGATGCATTTAAAAATGGTGTGTTGCACATGATTATAGGATGTGAAAATGAAATTATTTGTTTTATCTTTAGAAGAAGATGCTTCTGATTGGTATGAAGATTGTGCAGATAATAAGTTTAAAACTCTTAAAGATCTGTTAGATGCCCTCACAGAAAGATGGGGGGAGAAAAGGGATCACCGTCACCTGTTAGCTGCCCTCAACACTCTAAATAAAAATGAGAATGAAACCATGGAAGAGTTCAATAAAAAGTTCAATGATTTGGTTTCAAGCTTACATACAGACATTAAGCCTCCTGATAATGCCATATTTATTTATTATACTGAGGCTTTTGGTGGTGAAATGAGATATCAGTTGAGAGATAAAAAAAACCACCAACCTCAAAATTGCACAAGAGATGGCTATAAAGATTTATAAGAATATGCAAGCATCTTGAAAGTCCAACCTTCCCGGTTTCACAAGGGGTAGTACTTCTAAGCAGTCAGAGTCTAAAGACAAAGCAGTAGCATCAGAAAGTATGTCTTCCCAATCAGATCATGTTAAGGAGTTGACAGAAATTATTAAAGCCATGGAATCTAACCATGCTGCCCAACTCAATGCTATGCAAAACATATTGATTGCCATGGAAAGAAATAGTGCCAATAGATTCCAACCAAGGAAAAACAATGAGAAGTCGCAGAAACGAGGTCCTCCTCAAGATCAAAGGCCTCCTAATCCATTAGAGTCTACAAATATGGTCAATAAAGAAGCCCCTCCTTTTTGCAAAGCTTGTGAGGATTTCCATGAAGAGTCCACTTGCCCGGTATTTTGCCAAGTCAATGAGCTAGGATTTCCTGAAACTAGCAACTTTGTTGGATATTCAAGAAGATTTGACTTCGTCAACAATGTAGGCAAAACTCACACTATCACCAAGGATCAATTGAAGCAAACAAAGGAGTTAAGCAAACAGTCAAAAGATTTGAAAGTTGATAATGTGACTAGACTCTATGGTGAGAAGCCTACACCTGAACAAATCTTAGAGATGGCTAGATTTAAAGGAGTAACTTACCAAAAGAGACGGAATGATAACAAGTCTTATCAAAACATTCCCAAAACACTTACTCCTCCACCAGCAGATTTGAGTGTTGATTTGGGTAGTTGGATTGCAAATGCCAAAGTGTTGGTTCCAATATCTGAACTCATTAAGATCCCCTCACAGAAAGAAAAATTGTTAAAAGCTATTGAGGGTCCTAATGAAAGAAGCCTTGTGAAGTATCAAGGGAAAACTGTGGAGAAATCTAAAGATTATCGTGAAGATGTGCTTGTTGTATTACATTGTATGGATTGGACAAAGAAATATCACCCACCTTTCTTTGTTTCCTTGTGGATAAATGATCTTGTTTTGCATAATTATATGTATGACTCTAGGGCATCATCTAACATCATGACCAAGAATGTCATGGAAAGGTTAAATTTAAAAACCACAAGACCTTATCACAATGTATGTGCTATGGATTCAAGGGAGATTGAAATTCGTGGGATAATTGTGAATCTTCAAGTTAAGTTAGCAGCTCATCCTGATATCACTTTTCCCATGGACATTTTAGTCATTGATGTACCTGATGCATGGGGTATGCTCTTATCCAGGAAGTGGGTTGCTACTATGGGAGGTTGCATTCAGATGGACTTATCATATGCAACTATCCCTTCTCCTCAGAATTCATCTGTCAGACTCCTCAGGGAAAAGAAAAGAAAGTTCCATGTTGAAGACCCTAAGGAGCCCATGAATGAATTTATTTATCATGTAAGCGACATGGGAAGTTATTCAATCTGTTCCAACTTCCTAGCACCTGTCAAAGAGAAATTCAAGGAAGAGAAAATTGATGAAGTATGGAAAATGAACTTTGATGGGGCACATTCTAGATCAGGAAAAGGGGCAAGAATTGTTCTAACTTCTCCAGCTAAGCAGTCTTCTAATTTTGCCTTCAGATTAGAGTTTGATGCAACTAATAATGTGGCAGAATATGAGGCACTCTTGCTAGGATTAGAGATTGCTAAAGACATGGGAATCAAAATTTTAAATATCAAAGGTGATTCCGACTTAGTAATTCTCCAAGTGAAAAATAAAAAATAAATATGCTTGTAGAATTGAAAGATTGAGAATATACAGAAATGCCATATGCGATACTATGGAGTATTTTAGTGCTATAGATCTCATATCAGTTCCCAGAGAACATAACAGTCTTGCAGATAAATTAGCAGTTTCAGCTTCTACCTTGCAGCCTTCATATGAGTTATTAAATGATCAGGGGAAAATGGAAATTAATTTCAAACCGTCAGTTCCAGATAACATAGATCATTGGCTGGTTTTCAAAGATGACAGGCAGATATTGAATTTCATTCACAATGTTCAGGAATTCTCAGGTTTTAATGTCAGTTATAAAGAAGAAGGGAAGGCATCTAACAGATTAGGAGGCCTTTGATCTTGAGGAGGACCTCGTTTCTGCCACTTCTCATTGTTTTGCCTTGGTTGGAATCTATTGGCACTAATTTTTTCCATGGCAATCAATATGTTTTGCATAGCATTGAGTTGGGCAGCATGGTTAGATTCCATGGCTTTAATAATTTCTGTCAACTCCTTAATAGGATCTGATTGGGAAGACTTACTTTCTGATGCTACTGCTTTGTCTTTAGACTCTGACTGCTCAGAAGTACTACCCCTTGTGAAACCGGGAAGGTTGGACATTTCGGCAGCATTACCTACATTCTTGCAACCTTTATATTATTGGCACTGGTCTACATTTTAATATTTGCTTATCATTTCATTTCAAGCACTTGTATTTCTCCTTTAAGTTATATCATATACATGCAAGTATCTTGAATGTTTTACTTTCCAGTATAGGCAAACTTACCTTTGATGTGTCATATATGCTGCTAGTGTAGAATTGTTATATATTGTTCTTGCTTTGCAATAAACTCCTAGATTCAATTTCTTGTACTTAGATTAGTTCAAAGTTCAAACCATAGATTTTTTTCTTTAGGGACTACCCCCCTTGGCTTCACTAGGAATTGGCCTAGACGGAGGAGTTGAGGATCAGGCAACAGCACCTTGACTCGAGACTTGCCCCCAAGAACACACCCAGTGGATTGAAGATTTCTTCCATGTTACCTGAGGTGTGTATAAGGCGGCAACAAGACCAAAGTATAGTCTTGTGCACTGTGCTATACAGTGAAAGGGTGGAATCATATGGGAGCCAATGAAGAAGGCTTTGTCCTATGGTGTTCGGGTATGATTTATCACATGGCACTAACCATTGGAGGAGGATCCAAATGGGAGGAGCTGGCAATACAGTATGTCCTAGAGGCAGGACTACCATAATATTGGATTCAATTATCACATAACTTAGGTGCTCGCATAAGCTTACATCCATGCTAAATCAGGTGATCTCTCTTGTACTCATGTTTTTGATGTGGAGAACCGCTCGCTAACAAGAATTTTCAACACAGGCATGGCTGAACTAAAGGACTAAAGGAACTGATTGTAGCCATAATGGATTAAGAAAATGTTGTCAAAGAGAAAAAAGTTGGAAAATAATTGTTAAATATCGAAAGGCACTAATGCCCCATATCCACTGATGTTGATAACCTTAAGGCTCAATTCAACTATGGAGGCATGACATAAAATATGATTACAGAGCACCAAGGGATAGCTCGGTTGGTTCAACCCTTTCCGCTAAGGAGTACTGTCCAGGGAGATCACAGGATCCATTCCCACCAAGTCCTACAGGGTTACTAGCTGCTATTGCAGCTGGCAGTTAATACCACCCTCCATCAGGGAACCCAGGGAAGTGGGGGGGAATCTGCAGGGCTTTGGCAACATACCAACTTCCTCACTCTGAATGCTTAAGTGCAGGAGGGTGAGGGGAATTATTTCTCCAGAAAAAAATATATGATTATAGAAGTGACCTGACCTGGTCATTCAAGAAGATTCACAAAGCTAAATAAAAACAACTGAACTAGAGATGCAGCAGACAGAAATTTTGAAGGAGGCTGTTGATCAAAAGAACATGGAGTCACAAGCATTAAAGCTGACAGAACAAAATCTGAGCAATAGAAAGAAGGTCAAGACTCAAAAATCCTCGCTCTTGTCCATAAGAAATCCCAAAGACAGATTCAAAAAGCTATTAAAAAGACTCAATAGCCCAATTTTTTTGGTGAGGATTTGAAGGGATCAAATGCCTGAGCTCCTAAGACAAATTCTTTAGCATATTAATTATTAAAAGGCAAGAATCTGCAGCATGCAATTGTAGACAATTTAGGACAATCTTCAGGCTGATTTAGCTGAGTATAGGGAATTAAAGCCAACAGATACACACTAAATTTTTAAATCTTGTAAAGGATATGCATCAACATAATCTTAATCAGCAGCAATCTCAGTGTAGGAATCAACCTAGGAGCGATTGACTAAAGTATCAGCAATAAATCTTTAATGTGTCTGCTTTATTGTATCTTTCCTTTTTTGCTAGCCTTTTAGCATCTAGGAGTGTTACGGACACTCCCATAGTCTATAGACAATTGGTTGTACTCTCTAGTCCTGTTGACCTATTTCTTGGTCATTTGTTGGACATTAATAAAATTATTTTATCTTATTTCTCATTGTTAGCAATTGATTCCAGTCATCTGTTTTTATAATATATCCATTTGTCAAAGTCTTAGACTAAAGCTGTTTCAGTTTAGTTTGTATCATGTTAGCTATCTTGAATCTTCAGACAAGAAAAAATGTTGGAGTATGGGAAAGAGATTGAGAAGATTTCGACATTGACACAGAAGTTAGATCTCAACATTGATCAACGTCAACAAAGGTAGGTTACGAATAATGGTTTATTGTTAGACAATTTAAGGCGTATCCTACCACTTCTCTTGTTCAAAAGCATAAGTTGATAATAATAAATGAGTGTCAGCTTTTACCCATTGTTCTATTTATTCTTGGGTTGACTGCTTATTTCTCTTGTACATCTTGAGTTGGCACATTAGGCTACAGCCTACAGTTTAGTATGATATGTTAATGTATCCTCCTCTGAGCAAAGCTCCACGTCTTTTTCAGGCATGGTGATTGAACAGTTCAAGTAAAAAGACAGATAGAGACTATAGACTGGATGGAAGACAAAGAAGTCTGCATAGCACAGATTAGACACCACTGTTGAGCATGGAAAGTTAACTTTCAATGCATCACATAGAAGATTCTCAAATAATCCAACATGCCACTGCATTGACAAACAATTCAGAAGCGAAAATACCTTCAGAAAAGCATTCCAAAAATACAAACCTGAGAAAAGAAAGACTCAACACTTTCACGTTGTGCAAGAGCAAATACCTGTCACGTTCAAAAATTAAAGTGTTTCAGAGAAAAGGTAAAAGACTAGAATATAAGCTGGACTAAACTATTCCACATAGCAAGCTAGAAATATGCTCTTACAATAACGCCCGTAATTCAATGAACTAGTCAATCTGCATCATGGATAAATAGAACTACAAAGAAAAACATACTGCTGGTGTCCAAGATATTCCTGACCGGAGTGAACCAAGAACTTCCCCTTCTTTGATGAGGCTATTTAATAAGGTCTGGAAAAAAATGCCTTCTGTAGAACCACCAGTTGCTCCATCCATTTCTTGAAGCAATTGATGTAAGGAGCTCCAAACTGAAGATAAGTTTGTTGGGACCATAATTCCTCGTGCTGCTCCACGTACCATGGCCCTAATACGAGAAACGTATGAAGGAGTATAAAGCTGGCCACCTTCCAATTTCCCTTGTACCTGAATACATACATAGCTTACAAAACAAAATCACCAAAGGAATGCCCACAACACTTCCAAGATAAATTTAAGACAGAATACACAAAAAGATTTAAAATCAAAATGGACACACTTGGCCCCTCATCTAAGCACTGACATAAAGACAAGTAATACAGACATTGTCATATTCCTATTCAATTGCAAAGAACAACACCGGTAACAACAGATTACTTATTAATCCTGCAACTTTGACTCACAAATCAAAAAACACTTCTACATATAATGCATGAAACAATAGTCTTAATAAATAAACAAAGAACACTAGAACACAGTTTTATTTAATATTAAGTCGTTTTTATTGTGGTAGACAGCACCTTTGCATGCAATCTTACCACTATTTAAACCCAAATTTAGAGGAATAGGTAACAGTGGTGTCTAGTGACAGCCTTGTAAAGCTACTGCTAGGTGAGAAGAATAGAGCAGACAGAAGAATCCTGACAAGAAGTAAATTCCTTCCTGCCATTACTGCCTACTCCAATAGTGATGGATTTTCTACTGAAATCATGGATTGAGAGCTCAAACTCTGTGATATATCTTGTGACAGTGACAGGATGCCATAAGCATTCATAAGAAAAGGGACAAACCCATATTGTCCAAAAGGACAGAAATAATAATTAATACATGTGAAGATACAAAGAATTGATATGCAGTCAAGAAGACTGTCATATATACAGTACCTGATAGACACAGTTATTTTCATGATAATTAGTACTATAAATAATATAATTAAGGGATATTGCATGCCCCTCCGTCTGGGAAGTCTTTGTCCTTGAAGCACAAGATGAAACAAAACAAAAAGATCACCGCAACCCCAAACTGTTAGTGCAATTAATGCACCGCTATGCATACTATTATAACATTGACTTAGTGGACATTAAGTTTTCTTGATGAAAGGCCCTGATGGTCTTTTATAAATGCAGTGGTCCAAAAGTGGTTTAGTGGTTCCTTATAAATATGGAAATTAGAAGGTGGCTTAGAGCACTGCAATTAAAATGGTGGTTCGTCTTTCAGATAAGTGAGTGTGTGTGTGTGTGTATACAACTCTTGATCCTCATTGTAATCAGCATGGTGGCACACAATAAAGCCTATATTGGTGAAGTGGAGTTTTCCCCACTATAAACCTTGTGTTCATGTGATCATGGTTACGATAAGTCCACTTTCCTGTTTGTTTCTGTTTTATTAATCTAAACATGGTAACAGAGCCATGGGACTGAGTCTTCCCCACCTCTGACCATTGTTCACTCAAGTTCATTGTGGAGATCTGCTCTTTCATCCATCCAAAGTAGAGATAAAGCATTGCTCGGAGCTCTGGAAGGCTGGTCTGGAAAAAGGTCTTTGATCTGAGTTTGGTTTCAAGAGTTTTATCCAAGTCAGGTTTGTTTTACAGCAGTACTTAAAATTTGTTTTCTATGAACATTTTATCCAAGTAAGGTTTATTTTACAGCAGTACTTAAACATGTGAGATTGGCGGCTCCAAAAGCTGCAATGTAAATTGAAGAGGTGGTTTTTCCAGGATCTGCCACTCGCTGATAAGATCATCGTGGTTAGCAAGATTCTTGAAGCAAGTCACGTGCATTATGTTTCTTGTCAGTTCCTTTCTAGCACCCAACTTGGCAAATTGGAAACCCTATAGAGAAATTATCTTTGGTCCATGTTTAATGGTGACAAGGGGCTTCCAATAGTTCCATGGAGCATCTGCACAATTCCAAACAGGATGGAGGCTTGTTACTGATTGACTTCAGTCTACAGGGTGCTATCTTGTCTGCCAAACGGGTTGTTTGTAGTCTTTTTGGTGATGAGTCATGGAAGAGACTTCTCAGATTCAGATTTATTCATGGTCAAGGCCCATCTCAACTTTGTGATATATTAGCCACTCCTGCATATTATAAGATTTCCAGTTCACCCCTTCTCAAAAGAAATTGGAAAACTTGGAAGAAGATAGCTCCCTCTCTTTCATGACAAGCTCTGGGACACAAAAGGGGTATTTATATGGCTAGCCAAACCATTTGGTCTTGGAAGGTCCAGAACACACCTCTTTCTCATATAGGGAGGCTCTTACCTAAGCAGTTGCTCGAGAAGGGTTTTTTTTTGTGTGGGGTGACCTTTGGGATCATAGCACGATATATTGGAAGCCTTAGTCCTTGATTTCACATAAAAAGGCCTTTTTATGTTGGTCCAAGCTGCAATACAAGAAATATAAAGATTCATTCCTACAAAAGATATATACAAATTGAATAAATATACTTTTCGTCCTATCTGTTGAATTTTCACTATGCTAGGCTCAAGCATGAGGTTTACTTCAATTTTAGCATTTACTTGAACCATAAACAAATGCAGCTACACCATTCACAATTGCTGCAATAAACAAGATCACAAGAAGAAATACCATGCACAAGAACACAAGAAATATCCTGGGAAACCCTTCTCAACAAGGGAAGAAAACCCAGCAATCCTTTTCTATATTCTCAAGAGAAAGACCTCCCACACCATAGACCTAGCACACAAAATGGTGCTCTCCAAAACCAAGAAGCTAGCGCCCAAGAGAGGTGCGCACTTCAGCCTTAGAAGATGTACTTGCTGAAATTTCCAAAATGACAAGTGACTTGTGTTTCCTCAATGGGGAAATCACCTTTATTTATACTGGACTGGACACATCAAAAGTGGTGTCTATTGGCACAACAAGGCCGACCTCAAAAACTCAGAATATAATTAATAATTACAATATTAATTATCTTTCACTTTATGGTGGGGCGGACTTGTACCCTTTACATCACAATTAGGGTCACAAGTAAATCTTACTCTTAGACAATATAGCAAGGGATCTCACACACACACTAGTGCTCAGCCACTAGGGGCACGTCCACCTGTGCTCAGCCAAAAGGACGTCCTACTCAACAGATCTCTATCTCACTAAGTCTCCCAGGAGAATCATCTGGAGTACCACATCGTCTCAACTCTCTACACAGAGGAGAACAATACACCCATCACATGGGCACCTTCACCCCTCACAGGGGTACACATCATTTCATCTCAAACGACACACCCATCTCATGGGCATTCTCACCCCACACAAGGGAACACACATTGACACACCCATCTCATGGGCATCTTTACCCCACACAGGGGCACACAGCATTCCATCTTAGTCTCAGAGAGGAACGACACACCCATCTCATGGGCACACCAACTCATGGGCTCTCTCACAAGCCGACTCACAGAGTTTGTATCATGTAGGATGTCTCACGAAGTTGTAATCATCAACACTCCTTCTCAGCTAGGGAGGCATTCTCGACCAGGCCAAGTCTCTCACGAAAGTACTTGAACTTCGTCTTGGTAAGCGGTTTGGTGAAGATATCTGCAATCTGCTCATGTGTAGGAAGGTATTGCACGTGTATTGTTTTCCTCTGCACCATATCTCTGATATAATGATATTTTATCTCAATGTGTTTTGATCTATCGTGAAACACAAGGTTCTCAGAGAGCTTCACACAACTCTGGTTATCACAATGAATAATGGTAGGATCCATCTCATGATCAAATAAATCTGTGAGGAGCTTGCAAAGCCACACTACTTCGCAGACTGCCACACTCAACGCTATGTACTCTGCTTCTGCGGTACTCAAGGCCACAGAGCTCTATTTCTTGTTGCACCATGGAAAACCCTAAGGTAAAACAACAACTAGATGTGCTCTTCCGGTCCACTGTGCTCCCTGCCCAATCTACATCGGCATATCCCTGCAAACTGAAGTCTACACTGGAAGCATATCTCAGGCCATATCCAACTATGCCTCGTAGATATCTCAATACATGCTTCATTGCTATCCAATGAGTCTATCTCGGCTGACTCATGAACTGACTAAGTACATTCACTGCATTGCATATATCAGGTTTGGTGTTAACCAGATACATCAATGATCCAATCAGTGGTCGGTACAAATGTGGGTCAATCTCGCCTGAATCAGTAGAAGCATCATTCATTTTCTTCAAATCCATCACCATCAGTGTAGGCATGGATTTGCACTCTGTCATACCAAACTTCTTCAATATCTCCAATGTATACTTTCCTTGACTCAGAAAAATCTCATCCGTCCTCTGCCATACTTCTAGTCCCAAGAAGTAGTGCATCATACCCAGATCCTTCATCTCGAATTCAAAAGTCAATGCTTGCTTGCATTCAGCAATAAGTCCTTCTGAACCGGTGAGGAATAAGTCATCCACATACAGGACCAAGATTAGGCACTCGTTACCAACAATATGATAATATAGGTTTGGATTAGCAGCACTCTTGTTGAAGCCCAAACTCATCAAGAATCCATCCATCTTCTCATACCAAGCACGAGGTGCTTGCTTTAGTCCATACAGGGCTTTCTTCAACCTGCACACATGAGATTTCTTATCGCGTATTATGAATCCTTCTAGTTGCTCGATATAAACTTCTTCCTCAATATCACCATTGAGAAAGGTTCTCTTTACATCCATCTGATGTAGTTTCTAACCCATGGATGGAGCTAGTCCAATGATAGTATAGATGGAAGTGTATCAAGCTACTGGAGCAAATGTCTCATCATAGTCAACTCCCTCTACTTGTGAGAATCCTCTGGCTACAAATCTCGCTTTGTATTTCTCGACACTTCCGTCAGTTGCATGCTTGATCTTATAGATCCACTTGGAAGTCACTACAGACTTCCCTTCTGCTCTCGGAACAATATTCCATACATTATTCTTCAAGATGGACTGATATTCTTTTGTCATGGCATCTTGTCATACCTGCTTACCTGTCGCTTCTCCATGACAAGAAGGCTCAGAATCAATGATGTGGCTCACGGCTGAAAAGTAGCTTGAAAATCTCTTTGGTCTCTTGCTCTCTCAGGATGTGCCTTGAGGGGCTGCATGTCGCTCTGCCTCCTGCAGAGTTTGTCGAGCCCAGGCAGGCCTTTTATGCCCTACTGCAATATCTCTAGGGATATCAACTAGAGCAACTGGATCAACTGGAACAATTGGATAAATTGGAATAATGGATGTCTCCCTTTGAACTATTGAAGGGGGAGAAGGTATTGTCTCACTATCAATCTCCATCTGAGATTCTCTGGATCTTTGAAAGGTTATCTCTTCTTTAAAGATAACATCTCTACTTAACCTGATCTATCTCTTACCAGAGATGTAGATCTGATATGCCTTCGAAAATTCATTGTATCTCGCAAATGTACCCTTTCTCCTTGAAGAATCTAGCTTGGATCTCTTCTCTTTGGGTACATGAAAATATACTGGGCACCCAAATATCCTGAAGTGTCCAATCTCAGTCTTCACTCCGGTAAAGGCTTCTTCGGGAGTTATATTCTTCAAAATCTGGTGAGGACTCGTTCTGAACATATACTGTTGTCATGCATGCTTCTGCCCACAGAGTCATAGGTAGACTCTGATCATGTATCATCGCTTTGGTTGCCTCGATGATGATTCTGGTCTTCCTCTCTGCAAACCCATTTTGTTGAGGGTTGTAAGGAACTATATACTCCCTCTTGATCCCTGCTTCAATACAGAAATTGTTGAAATCCTTGGAGGTGTATTTGTAGATTTTCTGAGGTCATATAAGGCTTCCACCTAAGGTTTGTCCTTGACCTTAGTATGGATCTAAGTTTCAATTGTGTGGCTGTCTTTTCTTGCTGTTTTAGGACAGCAAACAGTCACCCAACTTTCTGCTCAATATTTGATGGTTAAGTGCTCTTTTAAGGTGCCCTTGCAAGTGTTTTCT
>SNQJ01S0083528.1:104294-114812 GCA_010110895.2 Picea sitchensis | reverse complement strand
AATGTGTCTCACTTAAAAGTTTTTGGTTGCATAACATACGCACATGTTCCAGATGAACTGAGAAGGAAACTGGACAGAAAAGGAAATAAATGTATATTTGTTGGGTATTCTAAAGAAACAAAATGATACAAGTTGTATGACCTTGTCGCAAGAAAATTCATAATCAACTACAATGTTCATTTCATGGAGAATGAAGCATGGGATGGAACCATAGAAAAGATGGTCAAACTTATTGATGCAATGGAGCATGATGACACAGAAGATGAAGTGGTTCAAACACCATGCAAAAGTCAGTGCATGGTCCCTCATATATCTGGCACTGCGACGCAAAACACGGTGCAGAACACTTCGACAAGAACAATAGGTGCATAATATACACCTAGGGAACAACAAACACCAACAAGCAGTCCAAGTAGTTATACATCTCCAAATCCAACTTTAGAAAGTATGTTACGAAGAAAGAAAACAAGTCTACGCGACATCTATAAAGAAGACGCAAAAAAATCATTTTCAGTTTTTGCTTTGTTTTCACAAATAGATGATCCATTAACCTTTGAATAAGTTGTCAAAGATGATGTATGGGCACAAGCTATGTATGAAGTAATCATATGCATATAGAACAATCAAACATGAAAATTGTGACATGTACCTGAAGACAAGGATGTTATAAGTGTCAAGTGGATTTATAAAATCAAGCAAGATGTAGAAGGAAATGTACATAAGTACAAGGAAAGGTAAGTTGCAAGAGGATTTAGACAAAAACCCAGAATTGATTTCAATGAAACATTTGCACCAGTTGCGCGTATGGACATAGTCAGAACCGTGTTATCAATTTCTGCGCAGTATAAGTGGAAAGTTTATCAGATGGATGTGAAGTCAACATTTTTGAATGGAAATTTAGAAGAAGAAGTATATGTGGAACAACCACAAGGTTATGAGGTTCCAGAACAAGAAGATAAAGTGTACAGATTGAAGAAAGAACGGTATGGATTCTAGCAAGCTCGGAGATCTTGGTCCAGTCGTATAGATTTCTATCTCACACAGAATGAATTTCGGAGAAGTGAAAGTGAACCAACATTGTTCATCAAATAAAATCATCAAGGTAATATGCTAATTGTTTGTTTATATGTGGATGATTTGATATTTATAGGTGATTTTGGCATAGAAGAATTCAAGTCAGTCATGAAGGATGAATTTGAAATGACTGATTTGAAACTTATGAGATATTTTTTGGGAATAGAAGTACACGAGTCCAAAACTAGCATATTTATCTCACAGTCTAAGTATGCACATGAAATATTGAAAATATTCAATATGATGAATTCAAAAGCATCCCCAACTGATGTCATAACATGATTGAAGTTAAGAAAGGAAGATAAAAGGTCCAAGGTGGATCACAAACTATTTAAAAGACTAGTAGGCAGTCTTATGTATCTCACAGCGACAAGACCTAATATTATGTATGGAGTAAGATGAATTTCAAGGTTCATGGAAACTCTAAAAGAATCACATTGGAAGAAAATAAAGAGAATCCTGAGATATGTGAATGGAACAAAATATTTTGGCATTAAGTACTCCACTTCAGAAGATTTCAAACTGATTGGATACACTAACAATGATTGTGGAGGCAACATAGATGACATAAAAAGTACCTTTGGGTACACATTTAATTTTCTAACATGTATGGTATCATGGGCATCAAGGAAGCATCCCATACTAACTCTTTCTTCAACAAAGGCAAAGTACATCACAGCTACAAGCGCAACTTGTCAAGAAGTATGGATGAGAGGATATTAAAATATTTGTTGCAGGAACAACAGGAACCGACAACATTATTCTATCACAACAATTCATCCATCATGTTATCAAAGAATCATGTGTTTCACAAGAAAACCAAGCATATTGACACAAGGTCAAAAGAGTTTTGCAGGTCAAAAGATCAAGTCATAGACATTTTCACAAAGGATTTAACAGGAGATGCATTTCATCACTTGCGCAATAGTCTCGGAGTCCGCACAGTAACAGATGAGTGGCCGTGAAATTGTAAACTCAATTTTTGATGTGATTTTCCTTTGTAATCCCACCTAATTATAATTAAGGGGGAGGGTTGGAAATAGTAATTACAAGTCAGTGCGATCTTTATGTCTCTACTGATTTGTCTGTCAGTCAATCTGTCAATACCCAAATTGTTAGTTAGTGAGTCTAAAAGTCTGCAAGTGCAAAGTTACACGTTTACTCAAAGTCAGTCGTCCAGCGGTGAAGTTATAAATGGAGTTGATCTCTATCTTCTCAAGTTCAGTTAAGTGGTTGAAGAGTCAGTCGTATTAATGGTAGTGTTTAATGTTGAGTTGGTCTTATCTTCTGTAGGAAATCTCAGTCGAAGTCTATATAAGTCTGATTCATTTAATTAGTCGATGAAGCTGAAGAGATGGTGTAGAGAAGAAAAAAGAGGTAGAGAGAACAGTCGAGAACCAACAATAGCTAAGGAGTTGAAGAAGTATGAGCATAGGCTCTGTGTCAGTGAAGTCAGTAGAAGAAGTCATGGAACCAAAACTCATCTTAGTATCTTAGTATTGTATCATATTCATATGTATCTTGTTTGGTGTGCAGTATTTGAAACTGTGTTGCAGAAAGTAAGTTGTGTGCATTGTCGATCCAAGAAAAATTAGAGAAATAATATATATATATTTTAATGTATAATAAAGTTAATATATTGTATATTTTAAAAACTTCACCCATCACAAAATTTTAAAACAAGTTCGAGGAAAGGTTAGCTTTCTCTTTAATGAAAAAATAAATTCCAACTAAACCGCCACTTGCACATAAATTTCTAAAAACGATGGGTATTACTTTATTGAAATATCAAATAGATGGAATAATCAAGAAGAAGTTTAAGAATTAGTAAATACCTTGGAGCAATTTTTACTTTGGAATACATTTATTTGAAGATTTTTAAAAATAACTTTCAAATATAAACATCTTGGAATATTATGATGATGTGTTTGTAGATATTGATCTGAAATTTTTTTATTACAATGGAGTGTCTAATAGAAATTAATGTCCTTAGATGTGATGTCTTCATTACAAATAATTAAAGTAATTAGGCAAGTAAATTAATTAAATTTTGAAATATGTAAATTAAGGGGAGATTAATCATGTGTTGAAATATATAAAGTTTTATAAAAAAAAATATAGTGAATAATTTCTATTTGTTAAAAACAAAAAAAACTTGGGAATATATCTCAATTGCCACAATACAATTAAATTCATGGATAATCATAATGCTGTTTTTTTAAGATTTTCAAATCCAAGAAAGAAGACTGAGCATTCATAAGTTAACATATTTTTTAAATAATTGTTTTTAATTTCTTATATTTAAAAAACTCTTCATTTTTAATTTTGATACTTCTATACATAGTGGATGATATGGGAGTGAAAAACAACAACTCGAAAAACTAGTAGTCAGGCTTGAACTCGTAACCTCTCCCCAAACTTGAAAAGTGTGTGCACGTCTTGCCATGCGAGCTATCCCACATGACCGCGAGAATTTTCCACTTAATCGTAACTTTTCAATCACTGAGATCGTCTAATGTCTAATCAATAAGCCTTAACTTCATTAATAATCTTGTAATAATGATGATAGCCATTAAATTTTGCACCACATGCAGTAACGATTCCGTTGCGTGAGAAGACCAATCTGTTGATGCTTTCAGTTGTAACCCCGATTTAGTTTCTTTCAAAGCTTGCGTATAGATAGACGATCGAAAATAGACGAAAGGTTTTATTAATAAAATAATGTTTATTACTAAATATTTTGATTATTAGGTTTAATTATTATTTTTATTCTTTTATAAAATATATTTTAATCACTTAAATATAATTCGATAAATAATGTTTTTTTAAATATCTTTATATTATAAATATTAGTAAAATGTAATTTATTATACAAAAAGTTATGCCATTAGAAACCTTATATTTTACAATGTATTTTATTATATTATATAGTTAATTCTTTTTTATAAAATAAAATAAATAAAAAATCTTTTAAATTAGTGATTTTTCTATGATGAAATTATTTTTTTCTTTAAAAAATATAAAAAATATTTAATGAATGATTTTTCCATTTTTCCTTATAAGTTAGAATTTCATAAGCATTATATTATTCTTTGGTATTGAATATCTATAGATTTCAATGTCAAATATAGCTTATTAGTAGACCTATCAATGCAAGAAGTTGATTACATATTATGTTCAATACCAAAGGTTCTTATGGTGTTGAAATGAACTAAATCTTCATTTCACTATGATATAGATGTTGTTACATACATAAGATTTAAAATGAAAAAATACTCATAACAAATAATAGTATTAATACTATATGTTAGCCAAATATTTATACCAACGTGGGTGGAGCCTGTGTGGTTGGGAGAAATGCTCTTTAAGCTTCCCACTCAGGTTCTTTCCAAAGAATGGATATATACAAACTGATATAAGAACATCTCTATTTATTTTGAAGAGATAAATTTGATATATATTTATATATATATATATATATATATATATATATATAACTAATATAAAAATTACTATATAAAGAAATACAAATAGAGATACCAAATTTATATAGACAAAACCAAAACTATATTTTAACATATGCATATCCGCATAAGTTTTGAGTTTTATGAATTTGAGTGAGATAACAACTAGCTTAGAGCCATCTTAAGTGACAAAAAAATTACTATTGATAATATTTTATCCCTTTAGGAACTTGAGTAAAACGAACATAGATTTAAGGTGGTTAGTAAGGATTAGAAGAGACAATGATGTTGGGATAAGCCTGCAACATTGAGATTAATGAACATAGATATAAAGAATATAAACACATCACACAACACACGTGAATAGTGGGGGAAATAATATCATTTATTACTCATTCAATAATTTTGAAATGAATACATAAGTCTCATGGAGCACCTCACACGATTCCATATTTAAACAAGAAATATATCAAGTGTTTCTAGACATACGAAAATCCAAACATTTGAGAAACCTCCAACCAAACCAATGTAACTGCAAGGTGTGTGTTTTCACCACCCAACAATCTCCACCTTGATAAAAACAATTCATGATACCTTGCCCAATGAATCAATTATCACCTTTTCATCAAGCCAAGAGAAGCCAAACAACACCCCAACTTTTCTAACAATATTAGTTATGTGAACATGTCTGCACAATTTTCTCTAGTATGGAACACTCCACCTCTTATCAATAAACATAACCATAGGCTAAGTCACTGCAACCACTCTAGGTGATACTAGTGCTTCTAAGATACTGAAGTACCCATTTACATGCTCTCTACCTTGTTTTGCAATGTGTTCACTGACAACACCAACCTCATGTGAAATAATTGAACACTCCATGGTAGAGATCATCCTTCCTGTTGTACTTGCATAAGTTACACAAGACACATAATCCTTTTCTTCTTTATTGCTAGAACATAAAATTGAAGAAATATTAGAATGGAAAGCTAAAAGGGATACTTACTAGTTTCACAATGTTCATACTAAACCTCATCAATGTCTTCATAAAACTTTTTTTTTGATAACCATAGCTTACCATTTTTCCCATATATGTGTAATTATATGACCAATATTTTGTTTTGTTTCTCCTGGATCATTCATCAAAAGTCATGGCCAAATGAGGCTTTAACCTCTTGATGTCAACCATGCTTTGCTTCCAACAAGCATATCATTAACATAACACCAAGATAATAAATATGTCACTGAAAATTTTGAATTAAACACAATGATCATTCTCAATTCTTAAGAAACCTTTGGCTAACCATGAAGGAATCAGACATATTGTAACATTTCCTGATTACCTTAGGCCATACAATGATTCCTTGAGTTTGCAAAAAAATATCCCTTTGCGATGCTGAAAAACTTTTGATTGTTCAATGTACATATCTATGCTAATGATGATTTTACAAGAAATATGATCCCCCAATATGAATCCCTTATCTCCATCATTATTGTTGATGTTTTGGTAGCTACAGGAGGATCTTTCCTTCCTATATGACCTTTATTATATGAGAAGAATATTATGGAAGCAAGAGATCCATTGAACAGATATTGAAATACCCTAGAAGGGAATTCGACCCAGAAGAATAAAGTAATAATGAAAAGACACATGTCAAGAGAATAAATTGGCCCAGTCCAGTGGCCAGGAAGACAATAAATAGATGACTTCTTGGCTCATTTTTTCACTCACTCACACTCTCCCAGCTACATAGAATCAAGCCACAAGTTTGGATGAGGTGAAGCAATAGCTACAATTGCATAGTTTATTCTTGTTCAATATTTTGGTATCTCTCTCTTATGTGCTACTCTTTGAGTAGGTGCTCTACCTTTTTATGGTGTTGTAGCTGAAGCTAGGGTGGTATTTCTGGTTAATATATCACTTGTACTAGGGTTTATCTGATTCGACTTTATTTGTGAATGGAATCTATCTAAGAAAGTTTTTTGGTTTTTTCCCCCATTTGGGGTTTTCCCAGGATAAATCTCTTATGTTCTTTGTTGTCTCTAGTTTATGTTACTACTACTCAGTATATGATATATATGTTAATGGTAACGAAGTAAAATAACACTAGTAACACTAATCCTCTGTAAATAATAAAAATCCAACATGGTATCAGATCTCGTTACCATCAGAACAATTTGACCACAGGAAGGAAGATTGCTACAACGACACCTTGCAGTTGCAATACTTTGTCAAGATCGTTGAGAACTATCCCAAGTACATTGGGAATAATTCCTTCATAGAGCATCATGACCTAACCTAGCACAAACCTTGAAACCCTCAGTGTGCAGTTTGGTGAAGTTTGAAAAAATGAGGTTTTCCAGTGCTAGGGTTTCTACCGATGAAAATGTCAACCAGTATGACATTGATGATAGATTGGATAGAGAAAATAACTTCAGATCTTGGAAGCATAGAATACAACTTATTCTAGAAGAGAATGAATTATTGGATCATGTCAAGAAGATGCTTCCAGAACCCAAAGACAGAGAAGAAAAGGAAAAGTTCAAGAAGAATGAGGTCAAGGCCAAGAGGATCTTGAAAAACTCAATCAAGGATCACATGATACCCATTGTATCAGAACTAAAGACTGTAAAGGATATGTTTGATGTCATAACCAGAATCTATGAAAGAAAGAACACCAGTTGGAAGATTACCCTACGGCATCAACTCATAAATGTGACTATGAACAAGTTAGAGACGATATCCAACTTCTTTACAAGGATCTCACATATCAAATATCAATTATCAGATATTGGAGATTTAGTAGAATATCTTGATATTTTTACCACCACACTTAATGGATTCCCTCCCTAATGGGACCCATTTTTCCAAGAAATTTGTGCAAGAAGGAGATTTCCCAAGTTTGACAATTTATGGTCAAATTGCACTCAAGAGGAATCTAGGATGATATCCAAGACACAAAATACTAATGAGGAGGAAAATCAAGCACTTTCTTCCCAAGTGAAGAAGAGAAAGAAAAGTGAAGAAGGAAACCTGAAGAATTCTAAGAGACCTCGTTACAGGAAGGATGTGTGAAAGGTCATATGCTACAGTGTCCAGAAGATGGGATATTATGCCTTTCAATGTCCATATAGAAGTGAAAAGGAGAAGAATAAACACCATGCACATGCAACAGATTCCAAAGAGAACTCAAAGACACCAAAGGATGAAGATTTTTTCTTTTAGACAATGGTGTTTCCATGCATATGAAAAATAGAAGGAAACTCAAGTAGGAAAACAACACCAAACTCTAGGTTTGCATATCAGGTTTGATATTTTATATTGTTGTTTCTTAAGAAAGTATTGTACCTAGGATAACAATCTTTACATATTTATTATTTTCTATTTCTATCAAATGTTTAGGTACATCTGAATACTATCGGTATGATTACCATTAAGAAAATGCTCATTGTTCATTATTAATGATATACTTGTTTGCAAGATGAAATTGCTCTCCTCTAGGAGATGTTCTTGACTACTAACCATTCCATGGAGGTTACCATGGAAATTTTGTTCTTGTCTCTTGTTCCGAGCAGGTCATTGGTGATATCTCTGAGATGGATCTATGATGATGGTTGCAGAAGGAAACTATTTAGATAGTCTCTAGCCAATACATAAAACTGTGTACACGAACGTACACACCCATGTGAAGAAGAAGATGAATAATAAGTATCTCTTATGGATATTGTCTGTGAGGAGAAAAAGGTTCTAAAGATGACCGTAGAGTTAATTTGACCACTCTTCAGATCATTAGGAAGAGTCAGTAGTCCCAAAACAAACTACCTAGAAACGATGTAGTAAACAAGCATGTTCTCATACAGATACATGGCATTAATAAGCCATGCTATGAAGAGAATCAAATGACTCCACCAGTTGTGAGGCAGATGACGCCACCAAGTACCATCTCAGAAGGAGATAGATTTCAGAGGGAGGCAACCCTTAGGATCCAGTAGGGAGGAGAAACCTCCTAGTACATTCCATAAGGATATTAGACTTCATAAAAAGTCAATATATGCAACGGAAGAGGGTGGCTTCAGAGATCGTATAGAATCATATGGAGTCAAGCTTCATAAGGAGACTTCAGAATCAGAGCAAGCCTAATATCAGAGAGAGTTTTTTTATTCATACAAAGAGAGATATGTCTTTTGGAACTTTATGAGGCTAGATCGTAGCTTCATAGGCTCCTAGGAGATGTGAAATATCTTGGGAGGATTTCCTTGTCCCAATAGATCTCGCTACAATGACAAGCTTTCAAAAATACTGGGAGATAGACTTGCCTCAATTCCAAAAACCACACATGATATGTTGCATTGATTCAGATCCTTCCACCTTTGAAAAAGATGCTAAGAAGAATGAATGGAAGGATGCCATGATGGAGGAGTATTAGTACATCATGAAGAATGATGTGTGAGAGGTGGTTATGAGACTATAAGGGAAGCCAATAGTTACTTCTAAGTTGATCTACAAGATCAAGCATACTGCAGGCGAAAGCGTGAACCGATATTTGTGGCTAGAATATTCTCCTTGTAAGAGGGATAATATTATGACGATACACTTCCTCTAGTATCCAAAAGAAGTGTAGATAGATAAACCACAATATACATGAGGAGTATCATGTTTGCAGATTAAAGAAGTATTTTTACGAGCCTAAGAAGGCACCCAGGACATGGTATGCCATAACATATGGTTATTCCATGAGCTTAGGGATGGTTTCCCAGTGATCCTGTTATCACTCTATAATTTACCCTTGGTTGTCGGGGCAGTCACAGAGACAATATCAAAACCACTTCAAGTCTTGGGTTTATCCCTACGAGACTGAGAGAGGGATATTTCTATTAAATTTAGATTTGTTTGAAATAGGATATTAGGCTAGCTATGCAGAATAGGATTTGTTTTTAAGAATTGGGTAGGGGCAGAGAAGAGAAACCATGGGCTCTGGAGTCACTGCAATGAACGATCAAAAATCCATGTCAACAGGCTAATATTTGCAGGGAAAGGTAGACAACTCATTGGATCCTTTAATTTAAATGAAATGGGTGACACGGAACAGGTCAATAAATCCAATTAAACATAGAGAAACTAAGAATTTTGAGTTTAATCTTCAGTGGAAAACATAAAAACTATACCAAGTCAGAGATAGAGGGTACATTGAAACCAATTATGTTCTTAATCTTCTTGGAATAATTCAGAGGAATACATTAATTATGATAATAGAGAAACAAATTTACAAAGATGGATGCACATCACTAGTCGAAATAGTCACAAGAATCCTGCAGCATACCACTGTATTATTGAATTGATGAAAATGCAGAAAGCTCAGTGAACTGCTTTACAAAAACCCAACCATGGTCCTCTGACTAATCCATCGCTTTTACACATTTGAATCATTTCAATTTATAAAAAATACTCTCCCCAGGCTCATAAGGTCGGATTCAACCACCTCGACCAAGAATAGTATAAAATCCCCAAAAATCTGGAACTGCAAATTTGGACGAATTTGCTGAAAAAATAGGGGTACGCTCAGTCATTGATTTATCCCAATCGATGACACATGTGAAAATATCAAAGGACTTTATTGCATATTATCTTTTCTGAAGAAAAAACCTCCTTTAGTTTCTCAAATTTTGTCTCCACCTTGCCGAAAGAGCTCTCGGAAAATCGGGACTGTAACAGCAAAAACCAGAAATCCAAAAAATGAGGTTGAAAGACAACTTCAATTCTCCCAACCGGTTACACCTTTGCAACAACTAGGAGAGGTTTTTGTTCTTCAGCCCGTGATTAAAAAAAACCTCTTTATGTTTTTAAAATTTCATCTCTTTTTTTACAGAATCCGCTTCACAAGACAAGGTGTCAAACAAACAAAAAAATGGTTGTTTTGAAAAATTGGGAGAAAATGGTTTTTTGGGGAAAAGTGGTATTCCAGAGCCCCCCTGAGGTGGT
>SNQJ01S0083528.1:88639-104284 GCA_010110895.2 Picea sitchensis | reverse complement strand
TAAGTGCATAAGGTGCACTTTATGTTTTATTTTTTATTTTTTTTAATTTTGTTTTATTACGTGTTTTAATTTTGTTTTGTTTTAATTTATATGTTATGTTTACATTTTGTTTTGTTTTGTTTTTGTTTTAATATGTTTTTTATGTTTTATTTGTTATATTTTTATTTTATACGTTTTATTTATTATGTGTGTTTTATTTTAGTTTTTATTTGTGTTTTCATTTAATTTGTTTAGTTTTAATGTTTTGTATTTTGTTTATTTAATTTCTTTTTTAATTAATGTAGGTTTTGTTTATTAGGTTTTATTGATGCTAATTAATAAACACTAACCTAATCACTAATGTAACAACTAACTTAATTATTTATTAATTAATTAATAATCAGGCTAACATATAATAAATAATTAAATTAACTTAATTGTTAATTAATTAATTAATTAATAACTAGTCTAAGCTATTTTAATCAAACTAACTATACTAATTTTATTACTAACATTATTAACCAATTGATTTTTCTTTTAGCCTAAGTTTGATTATTCAAGGATGAAAGGAGGGCGAAATGTAGCTAATGGGACAAATGGATAAGGGAGTGAGTGTCGTAGAGGTGGATGAATGATGTAGCAGGGTGATGGAGGATCGGGCGAAATGGATGGAGGGGAAAAAAGGGGTCAGTCGAACTAGAAGTCTTCATCATGGGGGAAATTCCAAATCAACAACCGAAGAATCGAGTTACCTATAATTATAGGACCCTAATAGATCCTACACGTGGATGACTTGTTTCTGACAGGAAATGAGAATCTCATAGTTGGGTGCAAGAGGGAGCTTGTTTCCAATTTGGAGATGAAGGATCTAATTTTGATGCATTACTTATTGGGAGTGGAAGTGTGACAAAGACCAGAAGATATTTTCCTTAGACAAGGAAACCATACTCTTGATATTCTACAGAGATTTGGGATGATGGACTGCAAGTCCATGACCACACCAATGACGATAAATCTGAATCTATTGAGTGACAAATATTCATAGTTGGTGAATCCCATGATGTATAGATAGTTGATTGGATCCTTGATGTACCTGGTTAACACTAGGCCAGAAATATGCTTTGCAGTGAATACCTTGAGTCAACACATTGTTAAACCTAGACAGGTACATTGGATGGAAGCAAAACATATGTTGAGGTAATTGCGTGGTACGGTTGGATATGGATTGATATATGTCTCAAGTGGAGATGTGAAGTTGTAAGGATAAACAAATTATGACTACGCAGGGAGTGCAATGGATTAGAAGAGTAATTATAGATGTTGTGTTAGTCTAGGATTAGGCATGATCTCATGGTTGAGCAGGAAGCAAACATCCGTGGCACTCAATACATTATAAATAGAGTATATTGTAGCAAGTGTGGCAAGATGTGAAGCATTATGGATCCAGAAGTTTCTAGCTGTGATATTTGATATAGAATTAGAGCCAACTTTGATACATTGTGACAATTGAAGTTGTGTGAATCTTACCGACAACCCTGTATTCCATGACATGTATAAGCATATAGAGATCAAATATCATTAAATCTGATACATGGTGTAGAAAGGATCTGGGGAGCTCTAGTACATATCCACAAAAGAGAATATAATGAACATTCTCATCAATCCCTTGTCAAGAGTAAAGTATGAGTACTTTTAGGATAAGATCGGAGTGTTTTTGAATGTCCACCCTCATTGAGATGGAGGTGTGTTGTTTTTTTCTCATGTTGACTAACCCTTCTAGCCAAGGGTTCCCTGGATCAGTCATGTGAGGTGTTTGAGGGGGTAATGTACTGTCATACATGTTGAGAGAAGAAACATCACACACATAGTTGTAAGACTATGGAGGAGGCTATGTGACTCTAGAAAATAGATGTGTGCTACATCGATGGATGTGTCCCACTCATGGAGGTTGCGTGACTCCAGATAGTGGTTGTGTGCTACTTCGGTGGATGTGTTCCACTAGAATAGGTTGTGTGACATTGGAAAGTAGTTGTCTGGTACTTCGGTGGTTGTGTTCAACAACCAGAGGATGTGTGACTTTGGACACTAGTTGTGTACTACTTCGATGGATGTTTTCCACTAGCGGAGGTCGTATGACTCCGGGAAGTATCTTTGTGCCACTTCGGTGGTTGTGTATCACTGGTGGAGACTGCATGTCTCTGGATAGTAGTTGTGTGCTACTACAATAGATGTGTTCCACTGGAAGTGACTATGTGTCACTGGACAATGGTTGTGTACTACTTGGTAGTCATTGTGATATATTGGATGACATTGTAATAGTTGTGTACTACTAGATGATTGTCATGGAGATTACCATATTGTTTGGATGTAGCTGTGTGTTCTATTGTTTTATCATAGATACTATGCCCGATGATTTGATCTACCGAAGTCATTGTAGCATCCATGTGCATGCCAACAGATTACAGAGTAGTCAGTGAAATACCATATGAAAAAATCGTGAAAGATGTCTCCCTAGATAACAGGGAGTGTTGATGTTTTGGTAGTTGTGGGATGATATTTCCCTCCTAGATTACCTTTATTAGATTCAAAGAATATTTTGGAAGAAAGAGATCCATTGAATAAATATTGAAATACCCTAGAAGAGAAGTCAGCCCAGAAGAATAAAGTAATAATGAAAAGACACATGTCCATAGAAGAAGTCAGCCCATTCTAGTGGTCAGGAAGACTATAAATAGAGGATGTCTCGGCTCATTTTTTCACTCACTCACCCTCTCCCAGCTACATAGAAGTAAGGCGCAAGTTTGGAGGAGGTGACACAGTAGTTGGAATTGCACATTTTATTCTTGTTCAGTCTTTTGGTATCTCTCTCTTTTCTGTTACTCCTTGAGGAGGTGGGCTACCTTTGTATGATGTTGTTGCTATAGCAGGGGTGGTATTTCATGTTAATCTAGCACTTTTGCTAGGGTTTATCTCATTGGAAAAATACATGTGACCGGTGTGGAGCCTCTTCCTAAATCAATTCTCTAGCTACGAAATGTGGAAGAGAATAAAGTAGACATATTTTTATATTAGTTAATTATTGAAAATGTGTATTAGCATTATCTTGGTTTGTGAAATGAATTATGAATAACCAATCATAGAACATCGTAACATAATTTAATTTGGTGGTTCTTGACATACTTCGGTGCCATGTAAGAACATGTTCATTGGTTTGGTTATGTTTATAGTCTATTCAAGATTGTGGTTATTGGAGTATTGGGTAACCCAAGAACAATGGCCATTGGTTATATGTAAAGTTTGTGTTTGTGAGTTTGTAATAGGTCACTTCGTATGACTGATTGTTGATACATTCAATATCTATATTTCTTTCCTATATAAATTACAAATACAATGATAGACTATGTAATTCGACAAATGGAAGTATGTCAATAGAGTGATTTAGTGTCTATATTATTCTTCGGGGTATTTCAAAACTCGTTGGTCCTACAAATACATCATTGATGGTCAAAAGAAATTGTATCTTAAATCAATCATGTGGTAGCTTGAAGTTAATGGTTGAGAAAGAACACAGTCTATGAAATTTTAGACTGGGTAGAAATGTTGATGAAGACGAGACCAGATAAAGATCAAAGTTCAAAAATATTTTTTTGTGATTTCAATATTGTTATTTGTGATGTAAGAATTAAGGGAGGGTGTTAAAGTTAAGGCTTACTTTATTAGAGTTGGTTTGATTTTACTAGATCTAGTTGGTTGTGAAAATATCTTCTCCAACTATCAGTTCCTATTTATTTGTGTGGTTGAGAGATTCCCTGATGAGTTTGTTATGTTGTTGAGGGAAACCTTCTTGGATAAATTTGTGCTTGATTGATTAATAAAATATATAGTGTTATTCTATGCATAATGGTTACTCTCACAATTTCTAAGTGAAAAACCTTGCGGGTTTGAACTCCATGACCTACCCTCAGTTTAGACTCCATGAAAACTCCTTCGCTAGATAGTTCTGCCAACATAATATATTTCTCCTCTATTCCCTATAATATCTACCCACTCTGAGACTTGAAGCATAAATCATCACTCGTTCTAAGAGGCTTCATTAAGTCATGCTCATGTATGTGCCCTGCACAATTCCTCATCGTTTAGTGATCACCCATTGATCCAGATGGATCTCAGTGGCCATCCACCTCTTCCATCGAATCACCGTTTTGAGCCTGTGGTTTTTATAAACCATGATATTCACCCTTTTGATGGGGAATGGAATGTAATGTCACATTCATTTTTTAATTACCGACATCATTTAATGATTTCCTAGTGGCCTTATGTACATGCCTACAACATAGCGTTAATGCATCAGATCCCATTAGAACCGATATAAGAGCGATCTGCTCTTCATTTCTTTTTTTTCGTGCATGTCCCCAATAAGATCTGGGTATAAGAAGTTGGGACTCGAACCAATCGAGCCATTACAATATTGGTTGCATCGATCCTGAAAACAATCCATGGGGGATGAAAATAAATACGATGGAACAGGAGATCCTATTAAAATGTTTCTCGAGGAAGCCCTCGCGCGTAAAAGGAATGAAATGATGGAAAACTTCGCGTAGATCCCTCGACGACTACCCACAGGAGAACCATCTTCATCAAGTGAACATTCAAACCCCTTCAAGGTACAAGCAAATTTTGATATTCCATTATTTGAAGGACTGATAGATGTATATGTTGTAGATAAATGGTTGAATCTACCCGAAGGGTATTTTTTGGTCCACAATTTTTTCGATGGGGAAAAGATCTCTTTTTCACTCCTCAAAACCATTCCCCATGTTAAATACTGGTGGGATACTTACTCTAAGAAAAGGGTCGTGGATGAATATGCAATTTTTGTGGTGGCCCCTACATGGGATTCCTTTTGGGATGCCTTTAAAGAACAATACTACCCTGTTGGAACCTCAAGGATAAGTACACAAGATGGATCACCCTACATCAAGAAAGGGACTAGATAATACCAGATTTCATCAATATTTTTCATACCCTACACACCAAATTGGGTATAAGAGACTCTGAGCGTCATCTGGTTCTCAAATATTGAGGTTTTTTGCATAGATACATTCAAACATAAATGAAGTTCATGCACATCGCCTCATTGGGAATGACTTATAGATATGTTGTCAAGATTGAGCAGAAATTTAAGAAGAAAATATGAGAGTTTGGATATTCAAACTCCTTACATCCGAAGCAGGGAAAAAGCATCCCCAACCCACAGAGAAAGAGACCAAGTCAAGATGGTCACCCTCAGGTCAACCACTCCAATCCACAACACAAGAATAGAAAGAGAAGATGAAGAAGGAAACATGAAAATGGTGTGAGTACCATAAAATCCCTTGGCACAACATCAAAGTATGTGGTTCTAAGAAGTCCCTCATGGATGAACTGAAGGCTTCTGAGTCAGAGGTCGATTCTGATTCCAAATCAAATCCTATAGGAGGGAGGCAGATTATATATGTTGAACCCAGTGCCACTGTCACTACCACCAAAGTCCGGCCAAGCAAACCAGAAGAACCAGAGGAAGAGGAATGCCTTTTTCACTCGTAGATGTGGGTAAAGGGGACTCCTCTTCATTTCATTGTCGATAGCAGTAGTCATAAGAACTTGATTTCAAATGAGGTTGTTAAGAAATTGGACCTGCAACCCTACACCATCGGTTGACTTCGCTAAGGAAGAGATCTTTGTGTCAGCCAAGAATGTTGTCTTCCCTACGGCATCAAGCCTTTCAAAGATGAGGTATTGTGTGATATTGCTCCCCTTGAAGTTTGTGATGTTATTTTAGGACAACCATATTTATGGAAGATCCATGATGTGTATGAGTCTAGACCCTGCAGTGTTATTATTACTTTGGGTAGACAATTGTATAGGATCCCAGAGGTAGCGCCTCCTACTACTATTTATTTAATCTATACTAAGAAATGCAGTAAGGTCATTTCACAGATTGGGAATTTCATATTCTTTGTGATATATGCTCACTATAGTAAGAAGGACGCTGCCACATCCATGGAATCTACACAGAGCCTCTCTTTGCAACAAAAGAAAATGGACGTTATCGTGGAAGAATATAGAGACATATTCTCCTCACCTAAAGGGGTACCGACACACTTCCAAGTAAATCATCTAATTTATCTGACCCTTGACGCACCTCTACCTAATGGACCAGTCTATTAGTGCTCGTTGATGGAAAATGAGGAAATTGTGTGTCATATATGGGAGCTTCTTCAAAAGGGGCACATCAGACCCAACTACTCCCCTTGTGGAAGCCCTATTGTACAGTTGTAGAATAAGGACGTGACTTGGAGACTCTGCATTGATTACAATGTCTTAAACAAAATCACATTCAAGAATCGCTACCCCATTCCCAGGATTGATGACCTTCTTGACCAACTCAAGGCGGAAAATTTCTTCAACAAGATTGAACTAAATTCTAGCTACCACCAGGTTCCCATCGAACCAACTGATGTATGGAAAACAACCTTCAAGTCTAAAGAAGGTCTCTACGAATGGATAGTCATACCCTTTGGATTAAAAAATGGACCAACCACTTTCATAAGGTCGATGGATGATGCATTCAGACCCTTCACCAACTCATTTGTGGTAGTATATTTGGATGACATCCTCATCTTCAACAAAATGTGGCAGGAGCACATGTGGCATATTCAACAGGTTTTGAGCACTCTGTAGTAGCACAATCTTTATGCCAACTTGGAAAAATAATCGTTTGGCATGAATAGGGTCTAATACTTGGGAAACATTGTTGATGAGCATGGAGTACATGTTGATCCAGCTAAGATCCAAGTCATCCATGACTAGGTAGCCCCGACTACAATGACCAATCTTCAAAGTTTCTTGGGACTAACCAATTCTACCGATGGTTCATGTTGGGATTCTCCCATATTGTATGGGCCCTCAGTCGGGTGACTAAGGGTGGTGGCAAGGCCAAGTTATTGTGGGGGAAGGAGAAACAACAAGCATTTGATGATCTGAAGCGTCTCTTGTGCTCAGCTCCCATAATCTCCTTCCTTGATCTGCAAAAACCATTTGAGATTGAGACAGGTGCATATGAATATGTTGTGGGCGCAATTCTCACTCGACATGGGCATCCGATGGCATACCATAGTGAGACACTCTACGATGATGTCCGAAAATACCCCACCTATGAAAAGGAAATTTATTCCATTGTAAAATATCGTCGTTAAAGGAAACATTACATTATGGGGAAAGAGACGATCATACACACTGATCAAAAGACTCTACAGTTCATACAGACCCAGGGGAAATTGCAGAACAACTGCCATCAAAAGTGGTCCAACTACCTACAGTAGTTCCATATTAACATCAAGTATAATATATGTATCTCCAATCGTGTGGTTGATTGCCTCAGTCAGCCTCCTGTGGCTGCACTCACCACTATGCTCTATTCTTGTGGACATGTAGCATCTGAGTGGCCCCAACTTTATCAACAAGATCCACACTTATCCACCACCTATCATCTCTTGGGTACAGGTGCAACTTTCCCCGATTTTCACATTCAGGATGGAATCTTATGCCACCTGGGCCATCTATGTGTTCCTACAAGTGAGCATGCAAAGCTGATTTGGGAATCCCACTGCAGTCAGGTGGAAGGACATTTTGGTGTAGATAAAATTGTGGTCATTCTTCAAAAAAAAAATTATTGGCCAAAACCTTGATGGGACATTAGCAAGTATATTAGATCTTTCACTTCCTGTGCCATTTCCAAGTGAGCCATCAAGAATCAAGGTTTATACACCCCTCTTCCTACTCCTGAGAAGCCTTGGGAATCCATCTCAATGGATTACATGTCTATCTTGTCATCCACCAAGCAAGGAAATGACTGCGTGTTTGTGGTTGTTGATCGATTTTCGAAGATGGAAATCCTCACAACCTACAAGAAGAATTTCATAGCAGAAAATATTTCTAGTCTCTTATTCGAACGAGCGTGGGTCCACTTTGGGATACCACATACCATCATATCCAACCGGGACAACAGGTTCCTCAAAACATTTTGGTTGAGTCTTTGGTCTCTGTTGAACACCAAGATCAAAAAATCAACTGCTTTCCACCCCCAAACCAATGGCCAAATAGAGTTCATCAATCGAATGATTGTGCACATCCTACACATGTACAATTCTAAGCATCCATGTACATGGGATGAGAGTCTCCCATATGTTTAACAAAATTACAATAGGGTTGTCCATAGTTCCACTGACCATATCCCATTTCAGGTGGGCCTGGGATTCCAACTCTTGGGACCCATTGATGCTTCACTTCCTCTTGCCACCACACAGATAGAATATTCCCATGATTAGTTTGCGATCGAAAAAATCCACCACATTCATTGAGAGGATTCAACACATCCTCCAACAGCTCCAGGAGATTTCAGAGAAATCCAATGCTAAGTACAAGAAACACCATGATCAACATAGGGTACCACACCAGTTTCAGGTTGGCAATAAAGTTTGTTTACATTTTCAAAAGGAGCATCTCATTGGGCCCCATAAGAAGCTTCACCACTTAGTTATGGGCCTTACACTATCACCAAGGTTGTGGGTAGCAATTATTTTCATCTCAACACTTCACCCTTCCTTGGCCTGCATCCAATGTTCAATGTGGACCTCCTTCGCCCATATTTTCCACCATTATTGGACACCTCATAGGTCACAACACAACTGACACCAATAGATCTCAACCCTGACTGCATGGAACAAGAATCCACTAATCATATAGTGGACACATAGTTCAAGAGCACTCGCCAACAAAGGATCCAACTTTATTGTGTTGTCAAAGCAGGGAAACTCCTACACCAAGGAAAGTGGCTCACCCAGGGCCAAATCCAACAGAAGTTTCCTCACCTGATAGGAGAACTCAATGAAATGGAGACCATTTATTCCTAAACGGGGAGGATTGATCTTGATGGATATTGGTGGCCACCAACGTATTCCAACAGACTCCTCTTGTCCATTTTTGTTCATCATGTTCTTCTATACTTCTTTGTAATTGTAGGTTCTACACTTCTTAGGTTGTATGAAGCCCTACAAATCCTCCAAGTGGATACTGTTTGCCTCTTGCCTAATCCAACTGGCGTATTTTGTATGTTTTCATGCAACACGTATTGATGTAATTCCAGGGCCATTTTGGAGGGTTAAACAGTGTTTTTTTGGCTTGCCATAGTCAAACTATAGACAGAGTTAGATTTTAATGAAAAAATGTGTAGTTCTTTGAAATACCTTTCCAAGGGGCTATCACACGCCTAAAACAGAGGTCGTATGCAAAAGTTACGTGGGGAACGACCTTGAGGAGTGAAAAAGTGATCTTTTCCCCATTGGAAAAATTGTGGACCAAAAAATACCCTTCGAGAAGATTCAACCATTTATCTACAACATTCTCCTCTATCAGTCCTTTAAATAATGGAATATCAAAATTTACTTGTACCTTGAAGGGAGGCGCATGGCCGCTTGATGAAGATTCTTCTCCTGTGGGAAGTCGCCGAAGGATCTGTGAACGACATGAAGACATAAATATAGCAGAGATACAAAAAGGAAATAAGCAGAGATATTGCAAGAAAAAAAATATATAGTGAAACCCAACTTCTATTAATGAATAAGAGAGAAAAACACTATAGACCAAAAAATGACAGAATGGGGTAGCTTATCTTTGAAAATAAAGAGATGTTGGCTACGCTTCATTCACAACAAGATTTACATCACACTCCATTGCATGCTTAAAGGGCCTCCTCCACCTCAATTATATATGACAGAGTGAGAGGAGAATTATTCTCATGATGCATGTGGGATAAATTGGACTAATTTTATAAAATGCCATAGGCATGTAAAATCCTAGGAATTCCCATGGGGTCACCCATCGTAGTAATACTCTATCTTAAGTATGCTTAACTGCAAAGTTCTAATGGGATCGGGTGCATTAACCCTATGTTGTAGACATGTAGATAACACTTCTAGGAAATCATTAAATGATTTCTTTAATTAACAAATGAAGATGACATTACATTCCATTCCCCATCAAAAGGGTGAATATCATGTTTTTTCAAAACCACAGGATCAAAATGGTGATTCGGTGGAAGAGGTGGATGGACACTGAGATCCATCTGGATCATTCCTCCCCCATTAGAAAGAAACGGTCCCCATTGCATCAAGCTCCCTTGGGAGACGGGGAGACTTCTACTAAATCTAAATCTTGGTGCGTTGCTTTTGTTGTTGAATAAATTGTCCTGCTTAGCTTGTTGAAGGATGTCATGAACCTATTACTGGAGGGGTTGGATCCATCCAACCAATCTAGCTACATGGTCTAATTGAGTGTGTGAGGACTCATTCGGTGAAGATGCAACATGAAGAGTATGAAGGGTTCTTTTATAACCTTGCTTGACTGGGAAGTGTGGAGGCACCCCTGTAGGTGCAACAGGAACATCTTAGTACTCATCTACAATCTTTTCGATTTTCTTTTACTGGATAGAAAGGTCCTGGGTTGAGGCTGTAGTGGTTGTTGTGTCCTTCTGTTGACCTTCTAATCATATTGTGAAGAGGCTAAACTTTGCAGTATGAGAGATTACTTTGTGTAATTTGTTTAGTGGAACAATAGCCAGAACTACCTCTGGTATCTGATATAGATGACCCCCCAGAGTAACAATGATGCTACGGGGTCGAGACTCATAAATAACATGATGCCTCCACATATATGTCTTGCCTAATATAAAATCACATACTTCCAGTGGGGAAAAATCATACAATACTTCATCCTTGAAGGGATTGATGTTGTAGGACATGTGACGTTGTTGGCTGACACTAAGATCTTCACCCTAGCGAAGCCACCCGATGTTGTATGGTTGCGGGTGTGGTGTTGTTGGAAAATCCACCTTCTTGATAACCTTTGTTGAGATGATGTTATTTTGGTTTCCTCTATCAACAACAAAATGTAGTGGGGTCCCCTTCACCCACATATGTGAATGGAAGAGTCATCCCCCCTCCTCTGCATCCTCTTTTGGTTGGATTGTTGCAATTGCGACAATAACAATGGGTTTTGCATCAATTATTTGTCTCCTTTTATTATTTTTTGAATAAGGGTCCAATTCGGGGTTCGACTCTTTGTCTTTGAGCTTGACCACCAATGAATGTATTGAGCCACATTCATCAGTGTTTTACCAAGGGCTATTATGATAGTCACACCACTTTTTGGTGTTTTTTTTAGACTTCCCATTACCTTCTTTTCCTGCATCTAGGAATGGTTCTCTTGAGGTTGAAATTCCTTGCTTTGTCCATGATTATCCCACTTTCTCTGCTGCTTGAATTTTTTCTCAATTTTGACTACATAATGATAAGTAGCTCCCAGTGAGGAGAAGTCCAAGAAATCCATCTTTGTTTGGATGTACCTGTGTAGACCAATACGGTAATTGAAAACTAGGTGTCATTCAGAGTCTTTGATACCTAGCTTTGAGTGCAAGGTATGAAAGATGTTGGTGTACTCTAGTAGCATCTAGTCTCTTTTCTAATGGAGAGTTTTCCATCTCATGTATTGGTCATCATATATTCTGATAGGGTAGAACGCCTCCTTTAGGGAATCTAAAAAGGTCGTCGAAGCAGGCTCTATCCCAAATAGTGTAGATTCATCTACGGTGTACCTTTCTCAATAAAATTCCCACCAATATCTGACATGGGGAAGGGCTTTAAGGAGAACAAAGGTGATCTTTTCACTGTTGGAAAATTTTTGGACAAAGTAATAACCTTCTAGCAGATTCAACCATTTTTCTAGAGCATCTGCATCTATTTGGCCTTCAAATAAGGTGATATCAAAATTGACTTGCTTGTTGAAGATGCCTTGATTGCCTCCATTGGTATTCTTCCAAGGATATGAGAAAATTTTCCAATCATATCATTCCTTTGTCACACAAGGGCTTCCTCGAGCAATGTCTTGAAAGGATCTCATGCTCTGTCATCTCTCTTTTCTTCCGCCATGGGAGGTCGCTTAGGCTAGCGAGAGCGGTTGTCCTCCAACAAAACTAGATCAAGACCCAAATCTCTGTACCCTGACCTCGTCGGATACCTTCTCTGAGAAATGACAAGAAGCAGACTAATCTGATACGACTAAGTTTATAAAATTCCATATGCATGTAAAACACTGGACTTCCTGGGAGGTCACCCATCCCAGTACTACTCTATCCTGAGTGCGCTTAGCAATGAATTCCTAATGGGATCTGATGCATTAATGTTATATTGTAGGAATGTACATAAGGCCACTAGGAAATCATTAAATGATGTCTGTAATTAACAAATGAAGATGACATTACATTCCATTCCCCATCAAAAGGGTGAATATCATGGTTTATCAAAACCATAGGCTCAAAAAAGTGATTCAGTGGATGAGGTGGATGGCCACTAAGATCCATATGGATCACCCATTCTCCTCACAACAATTAGAGAAATACCCAGACCATCGAGGGAAACCTCGATCTCTAAAACCACTTGTCTGAATCGTCTTTCAAACACCATGATTAATGAATAGAGATATAAATACTATAAATGCATCACACAACACACACTACTAGAGGGTAAAGTGATATCCTTTATTTCTCAATCAATGATGGATAAATTAATACACAAGTGTCATGAAACTCCTCACGGGATTGCATATTTAAACACAAAAGATCTCAAGCATTTCTAGGCATATGGAAATCCAAATACTTGAAAAACCTCTAGCCAAATGAATGTAATTGCAAGGTGTGTGTCATCACCACCCAACAAATAAGAGAGTGTAGTTTTTAGTGCTAGCTACATTCACATTGAAAAGTAATTATTTATTTTCCATATTCATTATTAAGTGAAGCAATTTTAAACAAAATAGTTTTGTATCAAAAAAAATATAAAAACCAAAAACATTAAAAAAATTGATTTGACGGATAAAATTCCAAAGAATGACCCCTACAAAGTTACAAAGTAAATTGTACATGTACAAAGTTGAAAGTCCATACCCTTTGTGGTGATACATTCTACACTTGTATAATTTAAAGAAAAGAAGAAAAAAAAAATTGAAATATAGTGGTAAAATAATAAAGAGAAAACAATTTACATGCTAAAAGTTAATAGTTCAAGTTTTCACTAACATAAAAAAAATTTATAATTTAAGGTAGATGAAGAGGCCAATAAAGCATTACACCAGAGTATTTTGACAATTTATTTGTAAGATCGAAGCCACGAAAGTCTTTTATCAATTGCAAGGTACGTGATTGGATTTAGGTTCTCCCTTCAATATTAGTGTTTTCATTTTAATCAGCTTTAAGAGGTATAGAAAAATTTGCAAAAATGAAACAATCTATGAAAGGAAGAAGTCAAACAACTAATAGATGGTAACCATGTGAAAAGAAGGACAATGAATGGTGAACCGAAATTTTGGAAAAGGAAACAATGCTAATATAGGAAGACGAAGATACAGAGACATAACTAATATAATGAAGCATGTTTAAAGTATGGATCACAAGGATATTATTCATATGATAGTTTATAATGATGGAATGATAGGTAGAGCCAAAATGCTAAAGTATATGTTGTTGACAACATTTGAAAGAGAACCAATTATCCAATTTTATTCAAAGAAATGAAAGATTCCTCTGTTGCAAAAAATACTACTGTAGCTACACAAACATCATGACAAGGAACTTGAACAACAAAGAAAATTTTGTGAATTAAATGAAAATTTGAAAATAAGTGTTGTAATTTGATCTCATGTGGAGATAAGAAGGATAACCTTTCTACTATATAGGTTGCTTAGAAATGTACAACTTACTATGTAAGTGCATGATTGATTTTCATAGTGTATTACGATGTTGATTGTAAGACCCATGAATTTCAACCTTTAACATATATGAGTCATGGATAGGAGATAGTGATATAGTTTGTTTGACACATATCAAGCTCACTAGGCTAGATAACTGACCCTTGTGTCAATATGTAAAATTATTGGTAAGGAGTTTTAGGTAAAATCCTAATTAGTGAATAGTTATAAGTCCAATCCATGGATTAGATTATGGTGTGTGTATTATAATCCTATTATGCCATTATTTCAATATGTTACCATGGTGTGTTTAATTATGTAATGGTATTTTAAAATGGAAACATTATAACAAAATCACAAAATAGTTGCTATGGAAAAACAAGGGGCTATGAACCTAGAAAAATGCAACATGTCCTCTTTGGAATGCACTTGGGTTTCCATGAAATGAGTAGTTATATTACCCCATTCTTTGGTTATCCAAAAGTTGTCTCTTATTGATTTTTCCAATGAATCATTATTAATTTGAATTTCCTCTCCTTGTGCAAGAGGGGAAATGGGTTGGTTTGAAGTGGAAGAATGATAGGTTCAATATGTAACATGTAGAGAGAATGGAATCAACAAATTTCATTTGTCCGTGTTCACACTAGAGCACTATATGGATGGATATCTAGAGAGACTACATGGGAGATTCAAACCTTCTGTTCTTTCTCCAAAAGACACTTTCTACAACCCATTATGAGGGAGATTTGTAATTTCTTCCATGCTCAACATGAAGTTGACACATGACATTTAAAAAAATATGCATATCACTTTTTTTCAATGTTGATCATAAATAAAATAATTCAATTCCCACCTTATTCCGTCCATAGATCTAGTATTTCAGTGATGCATAGTTGTTTTTGTTATTAAAATGGAGCTGACAGGTGAGATTTAAAAAAAATATTTCAATGTCCACCTTATGTAAAATATTTATCTAGGGTATCCTCCACTATGGATGTGTGCACAAATTTGGTGGATGAAAAAGTGGCAAGGGGATCAATGGGAATGCATAATGGTAGGAACATGTGCACATTATTAACAACATGTGCATGTTCTTAAGAATGTGTGTGCATTCCTAGGAAGATTGTGTTCCTAAGAATAACGCACACACGTTCGTTTGATATAACATTTTTTAAGAGACGATGGACGTGATTTGTGCCCATTTGCAAAAATTACGCTCATGCTTTTACCCTCATTGAGAAAATTGAGAGGAGGATATATGTGAAGATATTTCCACCGTGTCCCATTCAATCTAGGTATGCTTGATTTTTTTTCTATTCCTCCTAATTTAGTAATTTTTACTTTTATTCAATTAATTTAATATATTATAAAAGAATCTAAATTATAGAAATTTGTAATATTATAGAGAAATATCATCTAGAAAATTTAGAGTCATCTCTTACATTTCCTAACATTTTCCCTTTAAAATGAACTATAGTGAAATTACAAGAAATGAGACTATTTTATGTTTTTTTTTTAATTTCTTAAAATATGTATTGATGTTTTTTGTAATTTTCTATTTCAATTTAAAAAACATACCTAATTTACATGCATTTCCTTATTAAATTGTAGAATATATTATAAAATGGAACCCAGAGACAATCTAAACCGCCAACCAACACACCAAGGCCGGGAAAACTCCAACCCATCAAAACCACCCAACATAAACAACCAAATTGATGAGGGGTTGGACACATTAAGAACGCCTATAAATCAATTAAGGGGAATGAGAGAACCAAGAAGAGAGTCCTTGACAACTTCATTGAATTTCATTGTGAGGTCCATTGC
>SNQJ01S0083528.1:69549-88629 GCA_010110895.2 Picea sitchensis | reverse complement strand
TTTGACTCAAATAGAAAGAGGGAAAACTATTTCATTTTTTAATGAGCTTGACACAGAAACAAGAACTATGCTTGTAACCTTTGTTTCATTTTTTAATGAGGTTGCCACAGAGACGAAAAACCTATCCTCGTATGTGGTTTCATTTTTTAACGAGTTTGGAAGCAGAAAACGATGCTCAAGTCTGGTTTCATTTTTTAACGAGATTGAAATCAGAAAATCACGCTCATGGACCTCTGTTTCATTTTTTAACAAGGTTACCTCAGAGACGCAAAAACTATCCTTGAAAGTGGTTTCATTTTTTAATGAGCTTGAAATGAAAAAACCATGCTTAAATACCTTTGTTTCATTTTTTAACAAGTTTTCCTCAGAGATGCAAAAACTATCCTCGGAGTCTCTGTTCTTGATCATGGATTCCAAGAGGACAATGCTCTGGAATGACACCATGTCAAGGGACAAAACTCGGTCATGGCTTCCAAGAGGTCTTCACCAAAAGGAAGAAACACACTCTAGAAGGACACCATGTCGAGGGTCACGAAAGGAGTAAGGATATCATGCTCTAACAACCCTATCGAAGAGATCACCGTGTCAACTACTGGATCTAAGTAATCAGAAGTTGAAGCCATGGGAGACAACACCACATAATTGACCTATGGCAGGGGTGATACCATTTTCATATAAGAACCATTCAGGGAGGCAATCCAGGCGGGGTCAATGAATAAAATTTGATCAACAGCCACAGTTATTCCATCGTGAGGGAAATATATCACATGAAAAAGAGTCAACACAATAGCTTTCATGGCATAGACATAATCCCACCCAAGGAGTAAATCCAAATCTAAGGGGTCTTGGACTACCATGATGTCAATACAGATAATTTTCCCTCCCAAAGTTATAGGAAACTGAGGAAGGGTCCCTAAAGGTTGACTGGTTCTTCTATTAAAATATAATAGATTCTGCATAACTGACGCAAGAATATGACAACCCAAAGCCTGCCAAGCAATAGAGGACAAAATACTAACGGACACACCTTCATCTATCAATGTCTGGGGAACGCCCCAACCACAAACCTGCACTGTAATCTAGAAAGGAATGTGAGAGGGACGACGAGGTCCAGTTATAACATCCCAATTAAAAAGGATGACATCATTACTTGGAGGGGGTTCCATAAGAGAAGGAGGAATATCCCCCAGCATGGTAGATTCTGTATCAATGAGAAAAACATGGGCAGTATCGGGTTTACTCTCTAGCGGGAGAGTAGGATCAACCGATGGAGAGATTAGATCAACCACTTGGGTTTCATTCTCCAAGGGTATAATGGGGTCGACAGGTGGAAAAATATTGACCGCATGGGTTTCACTCTCTAATGGAAGAGTGGGATCGATCGAGGATGGGATTGGATCAACCACTTTATTAACACTCTCTAAAGGGAGAGTGTGATCAACTGAATATGGGATCGAATCGACCACTTTTCCAACTGGTTCAATTAAGGACGTGACCAAATTGACCACTTGATCAATCAGACTAATCGATGAGGGAACCAGATTGATCATTCCATCAACTACAGGTGGGTTGACAGAAAGCTTGCGATAAGCAGCTGGAAGTTGAGGTTGTGAAATAGTCATGTCTTCTAGTAATTTTGAGGCTTCTTCCATATGACGGAAAATATGAGTTAGATGAATCCCTTTGCATAACATACACGGTAACTTGGCTCTACTTTTATTCTTCCCAACTATATCGTGACTAGTCAATGAAAAATCATCATCATGTTGTTCAGAGGCTAACGACATGGGTTGGAGAGGATGTGTAGACCATGCTTCTATAACCTTGGATATACCAGGGCATTCCTTAAGAATATGGCTACCCTTACAAATCCTACATGGGTACTTGGGCTTACGGGTTGTTTGGGTGATCTTGACATCATCAACACTCCCAGCACGAGTAACAGTAACTAGTTGTTTTCCAACATCTTTTACAGTCGTTGGAGGTTTTGACCCTTGTTTATCTTTCTTCTTCTTAATCTTTTGTTTCTTATTTTTCTTAGTCATCGGGTTACTAGCTTTAGAACTTTCACTCAATGAAGAATATGAAATGGAAGGAGACCTTACAAGCGAAGAAGGTGAAGAAGACCTTACTGGTGAAGAAGGTGAAGGATCAACATCAGGTTGATGCTCTTGGGGGGAAGTGCTTGCAACTGAAGCACTAACTGCACTCAGGATTACCTGAGTGGAAAACAACCATACCGGTAATCGAATTGTGAGACTTGGAAGGATCAAAGTAGCGATGTGAGGAGTACCAATGTTTCCATAATAAGGGAAAAAAAAATATTCTTGTGGAACATGGGTTCCTTTTTTGGTCATTTCGAGAACTGGCGCAATTAAAAACAAATATCCAACCTAGAATCTGCTAGGGAAAACAAACAGCACATGCTAAAAATCTAGTAAGAAAGCAAACAAACAAAACCTTCTAACAATGAACGCACTAGTTGGTGATGAAATCCAACATCGTGAGAACAAAGTAATAAGGAGATGAGATAGAGCGAGTGGAAAAGTTATGTTGACAACCTACTTAACGGACTTACACCCTGGTGCAAGCTCCCACACATAATCGTGGGTATACCCTCCAAGGAGCCCAAATGATTTTGAGCAATGTCGATTCCAGGTACCGTGAAGACTTTCCCCTCCACAGTCACCTTTTGTAAATACCCTAAAGAGATAGTTCACTAAGGTTACCAATCACTACAGTGATGCCTGGGGAAACAGTCGACAATTCGATCCACGTGCAAGGGCAGGGTATCTATCCCGAAATCAACTTGAAAGGAATCCACTCATAATTGTGGGTATACCTCTCAAGCGACCCCCATAATATGCACAATCTCTACACCAATACCAACAAAGCAGGGTGAGTAACTCTGCTAGTATCAATGTGACCTTGTGATTGGCCCTTGTGTGAGAAGGGCTTCCCAGGACAAAATCTAATAAGTGGATTTCACTGCTCCCTAACGCAAGATTCTATGTTCATTTTCATCTTTGGAAAGTTATCTTTCACACCTATTCCAAAGCCCTACAACTAATCTAATGTAGGTTTGCTACCATAAGATATGAAAATGTCTAATCAAATTTTTATAAGCGCTTTATTTTATGGTTGTTGTTACTCAATAGGAAAATGGCATGAACAATATGGTGTTTTGACCGACTCGAAAGTTATGCAAAGAGATGAAGATGAAATCTTTTCATTTCGATGAAAGCTATGCTACAAGAAGGAGAAAACATTTATCATTCCCATATACACAATGTCCCAAAATATATTAAATTCATCAATATCAATATTCTCAAGAAATGAGAAAAAGGTATTGTACACCAATGCACGATTCATAATTTAAGATAAAAAATGCCAAGAATCATGCAATTCCTCTACTTCAAATGAAAGGATTCCCCCAATCCAATATAAAGCAAGAAATTAAATATTTTTGTTTCAAAAATTTCACTAAAAGAAATAATGAACTTTGTTAAAACAAAGAAACCCAAACTAAAAGTTTTCTTTTAAAGTGAACTATTCAGAAGAAATCTAATCTTTCCCTAAACAATTCTAAAGAAAACAAACGCTTTGTAATTGAAAGACACTCAAAGAAAGATACTAATCCTTCAAAACCAAACAAAGCAAAGATGGATAAAAGAAACTCAAAGAATGTCAAGAAGACTGTAAACAGATCAATACAGGCTCCAAAAGTTCAATCCAGCTGATCAAAGAAAAACTGGGCATAAAAAAGACAGGAAGACCTAGCCCAAAATTTTTACAAATGAGTTCGCAACTTGGTAGTGGGGTACAGTGCGAGAATTATGGATTCTCGGAGTCTATATACAGGCAGGGTGTGAGAAGGCTGCACTGAATTGAACAATAGGGCATGAACATCAATGATTCTCACAGGCCATAGAGAGGTACAGTGCGAGAAAGTTTGTAATCAAGAAAAAATTGTAAAAAGGACAAAAATTTTGAGTGAACTTTCAGATCTAGAGAGTTTGGATGGATCTCCCACAGACTCAAAGACCAGAAAACAAGAAATCAAAGAAAGGGAAACTAGACTAACTAGGAAACAATTTATTCCCAAATGGAGTCGCCAATTTTGTTATTGGATAAATCGGTAGGTGCGGACACTAACTGATCTCCCTATATCCACCTAGATCTAGAAAAAAACACACTAGAACACGTTGCTTTCCTTAAGTTTTAGATATTGAATTTACTAACTAAAGATGGATATGTGACATACCATTTAAATGTTGCTTCCTCTTTCCATCACCATCCTAGCTCTATTCCAACGCTCACACAATGATGATCCTGCAAAAGAACGCAACCAACCAAAGTGATAGTAATAGCATAAACTCAATATAAACCTATGTATGTGATCAAGGAATCATACAATAAAACATAACAAGCTTTATAGGAAAGAATCATATTAATGTATCATATTAAACATGAAAGAGAGATTACAACCATGGCCTTGATGTTGTAAGGTCCCTTCCAACTGTCCTTTGTTCCCCACACACTTCCACTCCAAGAATTCTAAGATCATAGATCTGATACTATTCACAATCTATCTTGACAAAGGCAAAACTCAAAGACACTCCAACCAAGCTAATAATTCCAAGCCAAATCCAACTTATCCCTTCTCCATGAGAGCTCCTCTCCTTTTATAAGCTAAAGAGGATAAGGTGAGGAGGTTAGGATGATCCCTCTAAATCATGAAAGCGAGTAAGATCCAAACCATTCAGATGCCACCTCACCATGGAAGTTTCTCCTTCTAGAAGATTCAAGAAAACGCTCGTTTTTCCCACGTGTAAGCATTCTCGCACCTTTATTATAGATAAGGCTGCGAACTCCTCATGACCTAGCTATGATGTAGCTTGTGAGAATCAGGCATTCTCGCACCCTAGCTATAATGCAACCTACGAACTTATTTTTTTATAGGGTTTTTACAAAGGAAAATGCAACTTCTTTTCTCAGGAAAAGTTCTTCTCCCTTCTATCTTCAGGAACTAAGGCCATTGACCCCTTTGAAGGTAATAGATAGGGTTACATCAGTAACGATCATAGGGATGATGAAAATAATGTGTAACAAATAGCTATAAAATAATTCCCTTATAAAAAATTGATTAGATAGTTTTTATACTTTCTGGTAGACAACCTCCATTAGATTAGTTGCAGGGATTTGGAATAGGTGTGAAAGATAACTTTCCAAAGTTGAAAACATACATAGAATCTTGAGTTATGGAGCGATTAAATCCACTTATTACATTTTGTCTTGGGAAGCCCTTCTAACACAAGGGTCAATCAAAAGGTTACATTGAGATTGGCATAGTTACTCACCCTGCCTTATTGGTCTTGGTGTAGAGGTTGCATGTATTATGGGGGTCGCTTGAGAGGTATACCAACAATGATGAGTGGAAGCCTTTCAAGTTGATTTTTGGCTAGATACCCTGGCCTTTCACGTGGATCGGACTATCAACTGTTTCCCCAGGTATCACTATAGTGATTAGTAACCTTAGTGTCCTATCTCTTTAGGGTCTTTACAAAAGGTAACTGTGGAGGGGCAATTCTTCATGGTACCTGGAATCGACGTTGGTCAAACTCACTCGGGCTCCTTGGAGGGTAAATCGACAATTAATGTGTGGAAGCTTGCACCAAGGAGTAAGTCTATTAAGAAGGTCTTCAATGTAACTTTTCCACCTGCTCTATCTCAGCCCCTTCTTACTTTGTTCCGGCGACGTTGGATTCCATCACCAACTAGTGCGTTCATTGTAAGAAGGTTTTGTTTGCTTGCTTTCTTACTAGATTTTTAGCGTGTGTTGTTTGTTTTCCTTGGTAGACTCTAGATTGGATTTTTGTTTTAATGGCATCAGTTCCTGAAATGACCAATGAAGGAACCTCTGCTCTAGAGTAACCTTTTGTTTTTCCTTCTTACAGAAACATTGGTCCTCCTCACATCGCTACTTTGATCCTTCCAGGTCTCACGATTGGATTGTTGGTGTGGTTGTTTTCCACTTAGGTAATATCGAATGCAGTAAGTTCTTCAGTCGTAAGCACTTCCCCCCAAGAACATCAACCTCATGTTGATCATTCACCATCTTCACCAGTAAGATATTCTTCGCTTTATTCACTTGTAAGGTCTTCTTCCATTTCATCTTCTTCACTGAGTGAAATCTCTCAAGCTAGTAACTCGGTGAAGAAGAAGAAGAAGAAGAAAAGGAATAATAGGAAGAATAAAAATAAACAAGGATCTAAACTTCCAACCACTGTCGGACGTGTTGGAAAGAAACTAGTTACTATTGATTGTGATGGGAGTGTTGATGATGCCAAGATCACCCAAACAACCCATGAACCCAGGTACCCTTGCAGGATTTGTAAGGGTAGCCATATTCTTAAGGATTGTCCTGGTCTATCCAAGGTTATAGAAGCATGCTCTACACAACCTCGCCAACCCCTGTCATCAACCTCTGAACAACATGTTGATGACCTCCCATCAACTAGTCAAAATACCCTTGGGAAGAAGAAAAGTAGAGTCAAGTTTCCTTGTAGGTTATGTGGAGGGAGTCATAAAACTCACCTTTTCCCTTGTATGGACGAAGCCTTGAAATTACTGGAAGACATGATTGTTTCACTGCCTCAACTTCCAACTGCTTATCGCAAGATTTCTCTCAAGCCACCTGTAGTTGATGGAATGATCAATCTGGTTCCCCCGTCAGTCGGTCCAGTTGATGATGTAGTCAATATGGTCACATCTTCAGTTGAACCAGTTGACCAAGTGGTTGATCCGATCTCATCCTTGGTCAATCCCACTCTCCCGTTAGAGAGTGAAACCCAAGTGGTCGATCCGTTTCCACACATCAACCCCATTCTCCCCTTGGAGAATGAAACCCAAGTGGTCGGTTTGATGTCATTATCAGTCGATCCTACTCTCCCGCTCGAGAGTAAACCTGATACTGCCCATGTTTTTCTCATTGTTACACACTCTACTATGCCGGGGGTTATTCCTCCTTCTCCCGTGGAACCCCCTCCAAGTAATGAGGACATCTATTTTGATTGGGGTGTGCTAATTGGACCTCGTCTTCCCTCTCACATTCCTTTCCAGATTACAATGAAAGTTTGTGGTTAGGATGTTCCTCAGATGTTGATATATGAAGGTGCGTCCATTAGTATTTTGTCCTCATTTGCTTGGCAAGATTTGGCTTGTCCTCAGCTTTCCTTGGTTATGCAAAATCTGTTAGCTTTTAACAGAAGAACCAGTCAACCTTTAGGGACCCTTCCTTGGTTTCATGTAACTTTGGGAGGGAAAAATGTCTTTATTGATGTCATGATTGTCCAAGACTCCTTGGATTTCTATTTACTCCTTGGGAAAGATTATGTCTATGCCATAAAAGATATTGTGCCCACTCTTTTTCATGTGATATCTTTCCCTCATGATGGAAGAATGGTGACCATTGATCAACTTTCATTTTTTGGTCCTGACTTGACCTCAATGACCTCCTTACATGGTTCGTATATGCAGATGGTATCGCCCCCGCCACATGTTAATTATGTGGCATTGTCTCCCATGACTTTCACTGCCGATGAAAATGACTTAGATCCAGTAGTTGACATGGTGACCTCTTCAATAGGGTTATTGGGACCTGATCTCCTTACCCCTGTCATGACCATCGACAAGGAGTCCTTCCAAAGTGTTGTTCTTCCATCGAGTGAAGATCTCTTGGAGACCATCACCGAGTTTTGTCCCTTGACATGGTGTCCTTTCAGAGCACTGTCCTCTTGGAAGCCATGATCAAGAAGAGTTGAGCATGGTTTTCTGATTTTCAAACTCGTTAAAAAATGAAACTAGTTATGAGGATAGTTTTTTCGTCTCTATGGAAACCTCGTTAAAAAATGAAATAGAGGTTTGGGGATTGAACCTAGATTCATGAGCATAGTTCTTCTCCTGTGTCAAGCTTGTTATAAAATGAAACAACTTCCTCCTCTCTGTTTGAGTCAAGTCCTTCGTATAGTATTTGAAGCTTCATTTCATTCTCCTTTGCAGTTGGACGAAACGAAGATTGGGGGGAAATGCTTTTAGCCTTTGGACTTCATGTTGAAGTTAGAGACGCTAGTTTCTTAAGCTTGGGGCTAAGTACCAACCATCCCTGTGTTATGTGTTGGGAAGTCCAAGCATAGTTTTCTATGGTTCAAGCTTGTGTAAAAATGAAACCACTTACCTCAAGCATAGTTTCCTCTGGTTCAAGCTTGTGTAAAAATGAAACCAGGTTCAAGCATAGTTTTTTTTTTGTTTTAAAGCTTGCGTAAAAATGAAAACAATCCCTAGCTTAGTCTTTGTTCTTTCTCATGCTCGTAAATACATGAGAATAAGTTATCAAACTTAGTCTTTGTTCTTTCTCATGCTCGTAAATAAATGAGAATAGGTTACCAAGATTAGTCTTTATTCTTTCTCATGCTCGTAAATCAATGAGAATGTAACAGAGTAAAATTTTATCACTTTTTTGGACTCTTAAAGGTTATACGAAAAAGGAACCCCCTAGATTTCCCTTTAAGCTCTTTTCAGACTCTCTAAACATGAAAATATTGCCAGGAGACCTTGTTCTTTTCATGCTCGTTAAAGTATTTGAAGAACACGTCTGTTGAGTGATAGTTTATCTATTTTTTAGTCTCATCAGAATACTTTACGAAAAGTGAAGCAATATATTTCTCTTTAAGTGTTTTTCAGACTCTCTAAATATGAAAATCCCCCTAAGTTTTCTTTGTTTGGACTCATAAAAAAAACATCGAAAGACCCATATGGGACCGAACTATTCCTTCCTAGGGTTTGTTAAACATACTCAGAGGAACTCATCCAAAGTATGAGCTTACATCTACAAGAATATGTTATCCTCCTCAAGCTTGTGTAAAAATAAAGAGGTACTCACCAGAAATGGTGGGGGAAAAATTGGGAAAGAAATATGTCTAAACTTGTATTCTATGGAAGAGTCACTTTTGAACATGACACCCTTTCACTCGCTTTGTTTCTAGGTTGGAAAATCCACTTGTCTCTTGATCATACTCCTTTAATATTACAAATTGGTCTGTGATCCCTGTTGTTCAGTCAGTTTTTTCCAAGACAATTGTCATGTTGTCAATATGTTGAAAGAGATGTTTAACCTAGAAAGCCTTCTATTGTGTCGGCCACTTTTGCAGTCCTCAAGCCTTCTATTGTGTCGACCATCCCTAAGTCAGTCCCGAATCACTTGTTAGTCTGATCTACATCAAATCTTGTTACCTGTTTCATTTCATTGATGTGGGATACATTAAGGCCCTCCTGTGATGACTCTTTTCCTGTCGACTTCAACTCATTATCCAAGAATCATACTTAGAAACCAACTGGTAAATTGGAACCTGCATGCCTCAATGGCAAGTTTCCTCGCTTTCGACAATGGGTTTTCATTATTGACCCTTGATCGGGAGATTCCACCGAGTGTTCAACTTGAACTCATTAATTCCCATTCGTTGGATTGTACTAGATTACCTTGGGATTCATTGACATTAATGGTGATTTACCTCACACTTTTTAAATGGTATACACTTATGACCGATAATCAAGTCGTTTCTACCATGTTCGACTTCAGCACATGTCTTCACATGGTTAGATTTGTATTATAGAGTGGTGGAGATGAAGACCCTAAATATTTTCTCACAGATTTAGGTTGCGTTGGAGTATATTCAGTTTGTACTGTTGCATAGATACGCATTGTATGTCTTGTGGCTATGTTCAAATTTGAGTCTTTAACACATAAATGCACAATGAATTTTTGGTCGCTATGTTCATATTTGAGTCATAATGGCATGGATCCACAATGTATGTTTGGTGGCCATGACATGGATATTCACATGTCGACATTTATACTTTGATTCATTTGGATTTTGAGTATGGGAATGCCTACCTCAGTGATGATATATTATTGTACTATATTTCCTTGTTTTTTGGCAGGTTTCCGATCGACTGTTCCTTGTTCCCTACACACACTCGACAAAGTATTTCAGCTATCACTCTATTCTAAATTCATACTTTGGGGATCTCTCTGTTACACATTATTTTAATCATCCCTATGATTGTTAATGATGTAAATCTATTTGTTGCCTTCAGAGAGGTCAGTGACCTGAATTCCTGGAGAAAGAAGGGAGAAGAACTTTCCTTGAGAGAAGAAGTTGTGTTTCCCTCTGTAAAAACCCTATTTTGGAGGATTTTCGTGGGATGCACCATAGATAGGGTGAGAAAATGCCTGATTTCCAAAAGTTTCACTATAGCTAGGTCACAGAGTTTCTGCAGGTTGCACTATAGCTAGGGTGCGACGACCTTCATACGTGGGAAAAATGAGCATTTTCTCGATGCTTCTAGAAGGAGAAGCTTCTATGGTGATGTGGCCTTCTAATGGTTTGGATATTACTCGCTTTCATGATTTAGTGGGATCATCCTAACCTCCTCACCTTGTCCTCTTCAACTTATAAAAGGAGAGGAGCTCTCATGGAGAAAGTCAGTGAGATTTGGCTTGAGATTGTTAGATTGGTTAGATTGGCTTTGAGATTTTCTTTGTCAAGATAGATTGTGAGTATCTATAAGATCCATGGTCTCATAATCCTTGGAGAAAGAAGTGTGTGGGAAGCAATGAATCATTGGAAAGGACCTTACGACATCAAGGCATCTGGTTGTAATCTCTATTCCTATTATTAATATAATACAGTGGCATGTTTATTTCCCATAAAATTATTCTTATTTTATTGCATAATTCCTTGATCATATGCATAGGTTGTCATTGAATATATCTCTCTTCTTTCACTTTGGTTGGTTCGTGTCTCACTGTAGGATCAGTATCACAAGAGCACTAGAGAGAAACAGGAACAACAAAGACATAAGGAAGTGACACTTAAAGGTATATCTCTCGTCCTTTGTTTGGTATTAAATTCAATGATTAGAGCCTAGGGAAAGTTCCATGTCTTGTATTGTTTTGTTCTAGATCTAGGAGGATCTAGGGAGATTAGTTTATGTCTACATTCACTTATTTACCTGATAACACCCTTATCCAAAAAGGGTAGTAGTATGCACCAAATAATTCTCATGAAAGGGACACACCACCAAAAATAGGGATTATGCCAATTCAAATGCCAAGTATCCACATGGAATGTTCCCTCCAAGAGTGTGCATGCATGAAACCACTCCACATTTGTGAATTCCAAGGTAGCCAACTCCATGTATGAATGTGCAATATGCCAAGTGGATGGGGAATCCACAACAAAGTATGTGATCAATGCATAGACTTGCCTTTCCTTTCCTTTGCTTCCCTTTCTTGCCTAGCCTTTCCTTTCCTTTCCTTTCCTTTATTTCCTATTATTTCCTTACCTTTTCCTTTCCTGGCATTCCCTTACCTTTCCTTTCCTTTCCATATATTTCCTTACCATGAATTTCCTTGATTTTCCATTCCATTCCTTGTCATACCATGCTATGCATTGCCTTGCCATTCCATTCCGTTCCTTGCCTTCACCTTCCATGCCATGCTTTTCCATGCCATTCAATGGAATTCCTTGCCTTTCCATGCCATGTATTTCTATGCCTTTCCTTTCCATGCCATGTCTTTCCATGTGTTTCCTTACCTTTCCATGCCATGCCATGTCTTTCCTTTCCTTGCCTTGCTATTCCTTTCCATGCCATGCCATGTCTTTCCTTTCCATGAAATGGAATGTCATGTCTTTCCATGCCATGCCATTCCTTTCCTTGCCATTCTTTGACTTTCCATGGCATGCCTTGACTTTCCATGCCATACCATACCTTAGTCACCTTAACACTATAGTCATTTGGATATTGCATAGCTCATATCCATGCATATACATTACAAATTTATGTAAAAATCCTTATCTGTATTAATGTTCAAATAATAAATGTTTGTTTATTTACACAATGCCTTGAATCTATTATACATAATTATGAACTAGTATCCACATACCAAATTTCCACATTTAAATTTGCATGTTTAAACAAATCACAAAACTATGATCGTCATAAATATATAACAATAAAAATAGTATCCCACAACACATAAATAAATCCAGATATATGCATATAAAATGTCTATATGATTCTAACTAAACCCAACAAATACTAAACAATGAATAACTAAGAAATAGTAAAGATCAAATTTATAGGTTGTTACATTTACTAATCCATAGAACACAACTATGATCTAAAATAGGCTAATACCTCCTTGCATATATTTCCATGTAGGTTCTCATTTTAACCTATACAACAATAAATATATATATTTCCATAACATTATGCAACAAAAAATTCAAATCAAAATGTGGATTGCAATGAAGCAACCATCACAAAAAAGGGAACATTTCTTATCCCAAGAAATAAAAAACATTTTTTTAGGGACATATGAACTAAATTTATTTCACAAATTTCCTTTCCATCCAATGAAGTGTTATTTCCTTGCCATGCCATACCTTTCCATTCCATGCCATGTCATGGCATGTATTTCCTTTCCTTTCCATGCAATGCCATGCCATGGCATGCCTTTCCTTGCAATTCCTTGACTTGCCATGCCATGCATTTCCTTACCTTTCCATTCGATGCCATGCCATGCCTTTCCTTTCCATGCCATACCATCTCTTTCCATGCCATGCCATGCCTTTCCTTTCCTTTCCATGCCATTCATTGTCTTTTCATGCCATCCCACACCATGCCTTGCATTGCCTTTCAATTCCTTACCTTGTCATGTCATGCATTTCCTTTCCTTTCCATGCCATCTCATACCTTTCCTTTCCATTCCATGCCATGCCATGCATTTCCTTTCCTTTCCTCTCCATGCCATGCCATTCCTTTACATGCCATGCATTACCTTACCATGCCTTTCATTGGATTTCCATGTCATTCCATGCCATTCCATGCCCTTCCTTTCCATGCCATGCCATGCCATGCCTTGCATTTCTATGCCATACCATGTCCTTCCATGCCATGTCATGCCATTCCATTCCTTTCCATGCCATGCCTTGCCTTTCCATTCCTTTTCTTTCCATGTCATGCCATGCATTGTCATTCCATGCATTTCCTTACCATGACATGACATGATATGCCTTTCATTACATTTACTTTCCATGACGTGCCATGCCTTTCCATGTCATTCCATGTCACTCATTTCCATGCATTTCCATGCCATGTCATCCCTTGTCATGCCATGCCTTTCATTGCCTTTCATTTCCAAGGCATGCCTTGCCTTGCCACACTATCCTTTGCCTTTCCATGTCTTTTCATTCCATTCCAATCCATGCCATGCCATGCCATTCCTTGCCTTTCCATGCCATGCCATACCTTACATTTCCTTTATTTTCCATGCCATGCCATGCCTTGCCATGCCACTTCATTCCATGCCTTGCCATTCCTTGTCATGCCATGTCATTCCTTTCCTTTCCAAGCCATTCCTTTCCTTTTCAAGACATGCCTGACCTTTCCATGTCATCCCATGCCCTTCCATGTCATATCATTGCATTCCTTTCCATGACATGCCTTGATTTTATGTTCCTTTCCATGTCATGTCGTGCCTTGCCTTTCCATTTCATTCCTTTCTTTTCCTGGATTTTCCAACCCATGCCTTGCCTTGACATGCCATGCCATATCATTCATTTCCATGCAATGTATTTCCTTTCTAGTCCATGCCTTTCCTTTCCATGCCATGTCATGCCATGGCATGCCTTGATTTTCCATTCCTTTCCATGCCATGCCTTTCCTTTCCATGTCTTTCCATGCCATGATGTGTCTTACCATGCCATTCCTTGCCATACCTTTCCTTTCCATGTAATTCCTTTCCTTTCCTTGCCCTACCTTTCCATGCCATGCCATGCCTTGCCTTGACTTTCCATGCCATGTCTTGTATTTCATTTCGTTTCCTTGCCTTAGCTAACCCCAATTCATCTAAAAGGTACTTTGATTATGATATTCATAAAACTAATTGTTTGTAAAAATATAGTTATTTTGATCATTAGAGAGAATTTGTTTTCAAGTTAACTTAATAAAAATATAATGGTATTCATATATAATACATTTTTTTTTCCTTAAAACAATTAATGCTTGTACTAAATGAACAAGTTTAGTACCTAAAAATTACAATCAAACGATTCATTAAGCATGAAATTCCATAACTTGTTATCACATCTATATTAGATAAAATACTTGCATGAGAATTTCAATGTGATAACATAAGATCTCTTTATTTATATATCTTAGGTATCTTCATAGTTGTGAAACTTGGATTATCATAATTAATAGGATTACCAAATTACCAAATTGTCCCTGAATGACTTGAGGAGGCGAGTTGAAAATCATGATAAAAATCAAATCGATACTCATATGGATGAACTGTCGGTTTCATTGGATCTGAGGCACTAGGTTTCAACTACTGGTGCCCCTCCACTATTATTATGTTTCCCAAAAATTCATTTTTTGCAGGATCTTTGAGACTAGGATTTTGCTCAGTGAAACATAACACAAATTTTGAACAAGAGGTTGATTTTCAGGAACATTGTGCCAGGTGATTGTGGGTATCATGGTTGTGTGTTCCTTGGGCAAAAAAATGTGAAGGAGCTTGCAAAAATCTATTATGATTCTAGGTTTTGATTTTATGCCCCTAGACCAAATAGTCGACTTGTCCTTGAATGACTTGAGGAGGTGAGTTGCAACTCATGATAACACCCAAACTGAGAATCGAATGGAAAAATCATCAGTTGCATTGAATTTGGGGAACCAATTTTCAACTAGTGGGGCCCCTTTGTTATCATTTCGTTTCCCGGAAAAATATTTCTTGCAGGATCTTCGAGACTAGGGTTCTTCTCAATGAGGGACAATGCAAATTCTGAACAAGAGGTCGATTTTAAATAACATTGTGTCAGGTGATTGTGGGTAGCATGGGTGCATGGGCCTTGGCCAAACAGACACATGAGAGCTTACACAACTCTATTATAATGATCAATTTCAATTTTATGCCCCTTGACCAAATTGCCAACATGTCCATGAATGACTTGAGGAGGCGAGTTGCAAATCATGATAAAACTCAAACCAAAACTCGAATGGATGTATCGTTAATCTAGGTGGATATCAGTGGCCACCCACCTATTCCAACTAGCTTAAAACAATCTTCTGGCAATTTACTATTTTTAGTAGTTTTTCGGTTCCTAAATTTTTGGGGCCATTTTGAGGGCCTAAATGAAGTTTTTATTTTTGGGATAGATCACCTCAATCATAGAAAATTTCTCTAATTCATCCCCCAAAATGAATCTCCTCATTGATATCTTTCCAATGAGCTATCGTGCGCCCGAAATGGAGAACGTATGCCAAAGTTACGTCCCTGGGAAGTTGATACACCAAACTACGCAAAACGAGGTCTACAAAACTGTTGGTTTTTCATCTTTCTAGGTTAGGGTTTTGGATCTTATTTATGTTAAAAATTCCTTAAGAGCCTCATTTTAATCATATTCTTGTGAATGTGAGTATTCATCACATATCTTCTCGGAGATACGATGCCACCATTCTAGCGAGTCATTCACTATATATTTCTACAATTTTGTACATTTCCCTCATTAATAGAAATTGTGTATTATTGTATCTCTGCTTTTATGGTTGAATCTCTAATATATTTTTGTTATATTATGGGATATATGATATATCTCTATACATTTAGCTATTATATCTCCTCTTTCATTTCGTGCCGAAAATAATCTGGATGAGTGGTATCAAAGAAGATTGCTCTTGATCATTTTTCAGTGCATGTCCCCTGATGATATCCGAGTATAGAAATTTTGGTCTTGAGCTTATCTCTCTTGAGGAAACTCACTCTGACATGCCTAAGAAACCCTCCATGGTGGAAGAAAAGGAAAATGATGGAGTAGAAGATTCTATTAATCTGTTTCTTGAGCAAGCTCTCAAGCGACAAAGGGATGAAATGATGCAAAATTTTTACCACATCCTTCAACACCTACTAATAATAGGCGCATATTCATTAAGAAACCACTTTAGAGGCACCTCGCCTTTCAAGGTACAATTTAACTTTTATATCCCCATATTTGAATGACATATAGATGCAAATTCCCTAGAAAAATGGCTAAATCTACTAAAAGGTTATTTCTCTATTCACAATTTCTCTGACAAGGAAAATATCATCTTTGCACTCCTTAAGTCTCTCCCCCATGTCACTTACAGGGAGAAAAGTTACACAAAGGAGTTTGGAATATATGGGGTTGATCTCACTTGGTATTTCTTTGTGGATGGGGTCAAGGAACAATATTACACTATTGTAAACTATGATGACCAATAAATGAGATGGACCACACTGCAGTAAGAGAGGGGCCAAGAAGTGTCAAAGTTCACCAATACCTTCCATACATTGTGCACCAAGTTGTGTATCAAAGACTCTGAGCGACATTTTATTCTAAAATACCATAGGGCTCTACACAGATACATCCAAATTGAAATGGATTTTATGGACATCTCATCACTGAGTGTTTCTTATTGAGGCACTAGAAAAAACAAGATTTTGGGTCTGCAAATCTGAAACAACCAAAGTATGATAAATACGACCGTAACAAACAACCTCCCAAAAACTAGTCCAAGCCACAAGAAAAGAAGGTTCACAGGAAGACGAAGAAGGACACTGAAAAGTGGTGTGATTTACAAAAACTCCTTGGGAACAACACTGATGAATGTCGCTAAAAAAATCATTGGTGGTCGAGATAAAAGACGAGGAGCCAAACCCTGATTCAAAATTCGATTCATAAAATAATGGAAAAAGACAGATTATCGATGCAGACCGCACTGCTATTGTCACGACCACAACAATTCAACCAAAGGAACCAACAGATCCTGAAGAGAGGGAGCATCTCTATCTTTCACTGATGTGGGTGAAGGGGATCCTCCTTCATTTCATTTTTGATAGAAAAATAAATAAAAACCTCATCTTAGTATAGGTTGTTAAATAGTTGGTATTTCGGACAACACAACACCCATAGCCATATAACATCGGGTGGCTTCACCAGGGGTGATATCTCTGTGACATCCAGTAGTGTCTATTTTCATACGACATCCATCCCTTCAAGGATGAGGTATTAGGTGATGTTTCTCCGTTAGATGTTTGTGATGTTCTTTTGGGCTAGCCATATATGTGGAAGCACCATGTTATTTATGAGTCTCGACCCCGTAGTGTCATTGTTACTTTGGGGGGTCATCTCTATAGGATACCAGAGGTAGTTCCAACTACTGTCCCACATAAAAATTTCCAGAAGGTAGTATCTCATACTACAAAATTCACCTTCTTCGCCATATGTTGAAAAGGTGAGCAAAAGAACATCACAACCACTGGAACCTCAGTCCAAGAACCTTATTTGCAACAAAAGGAGGTCAACAAGATTGAAGAATAGTGCAAGGATTCCTTCTGCACACAATCATCTCATGTATCTAGACTGGTTAAAAATGTCCAACCCTTCCAGCCAGAAGTTTGTGATAACCTTCAAGAAGCTACGAAGCCAAATTCTTCAGCAAGGCAAGTAGCTCATTAAGATGTAGATTCAACAAATGCGTTTTCCTCTCCCCCGGGCACTCAACGCAATGGATAACATTGCTTCATAAAGAGGGAGGATTTATCCAAGTGGATATCTATGGCCACCCACCTATTATAACTTGATCAAAGCAATCTTCTGGCAATTTACTACTTTTAGAAAATTTTCGGTTCCTAAACTTCTAGGGTCATTTTGAGGGCCTAAATGAAGTTTATTTTTGGGATTGAGAACCTCAAAGAAAAAACAACATGTATGATTGGGCCCCCAAAATGAATCTCTCTGATTATACCTTTCCAATGAGATATCGTGCACCTCAAACAGAGATCACATGCCAAAGTTACACCCTCGGGAAGTTGATACACCAAACTACTAAAAATGAGGTCCACAAAATTGTTGGATTTTCATCTTCCAGGGTTAGGTTTTTGGATTTTATTTATGTTAAAAATGCCTTTAGAGCCTCATTCTATGGAGAACAAGAATATTATTCATATGATCATTTATAGCGATGGAATGATAGGAAGATCCAAAATGCTAAAGTAGATGTTGCTGACAAGATTTGAAAGAGAACCAATTATCCAGTTTTATTCAAAGAAATGAAAGAGTCTTCTCTTGCAAATAATACTATTGTAGCTACAAAAACATCATGAGAAGGAACCTGAACTATGTAAGTCATATCTTACAACTTACCATGTAAGTTCATTATTGATGTTCATATAGTGTATTACAATGATTATTGTAAGACCCATGATTTTCAACCTTTAACATATATGAGTCATGTATACAAGATAATGATATAGTTTGTTTGAAACATATCAAGCTCACAACCCTAGATAGATGATCACTTATGTAAATATGTAAAATTATTGGTAGGGAGTTTAAGGTAAAAGCCAAATTAGTGAATAGTTATATGTCCAATCCATGGATTAGATTATGGTGTGTGTCTTATATTCCTAATAAGACATTATTTGAATATGTTACCAAGGTGTTTTTAATTATGTAATATTATTTTAAAATGGAAACTTTATAATAAAATCACAAAAAAAGTTTCTAGGGAAAAACAAGGGGCTATGAATCTAGCCAAATTCATCATGTCCTCTTTGGAATGCATTTGGGTTCCATGTAAAGGAAAATTATGTTACTCGATGTTTTGGTTATGCAAATGTTCTCTCTTATTCATTTTTCCATGAATCACTGTTATCCACTATTTTGGTCATTGTGATGATGACATGGTGATGTTATGATAATAGCAAATCAAACTCCTCATTAAAGAACTCCTTCCTGAAAAGAGTTTCTCTTATATATTTCCATAAGTCATGTTTTGAGGAATGTTCGCAGGCTGCATATATACTATTATGCGGGAATCCTTCATTCTCGCAGGCTGCATTCAGCTAGGGTGCGAACTTCTCGCACTGTAATCATTGCCAGGGTGCGGACATCTTTTTACAAAGGAAAAATCTAAGATTCTCGAGCCTTC
>SNQJ01S0083528.1:34690-69539 GCA_010110895.2 Picea sitchensis | reverse complement strand
ATATTATTACATGATTCCTTGATCACATGTATAGACTAGGTATTGAATATATTAATTTGCTTGTACTTCGATTGGTTTGTACTGTTGTGATTGGACGGCACAAGAGCATCGAAGTGGAGCAAGGAACAACAGACATTTAAGGAGAGCATTCATAAGGTATGTCCACTATCCATTTCTCTTAGTTCATTCAATAGTCTAGATCTAGGGAAAGAGTAGTATTCTATCTTGTTTTGTTCTAGATCCAGGTGGATCTAGGGAGATTGGTCTGTGTCCGCACTCACGAATTTATCCTGAAACAATCACTATCAATTTGAATTTCCAATCCATATGAAAGAGGGGAAATGGGATGGTTTTAAGATGAAGAATTATAGGTTCAACATGTAGAGAGAATGGAATCAACATATTCCATTTTTCCTTGTTCACACTACAACACTATATGAGATTGATATATGGAGAGCCTACATGGAAGACATAGATTTCAGACCTTGTGTTGTTTCTCCAAAAGGGACTTTCTACAACCTACTATGAGGGAGATTTGTAATTTCTTCCATGCTCAACATGGAGTTTACAAATGACATTTAAAAAAATATTAATAACACTTATTTTCAATGTTGACAATAAAGAAAATAATTCAATGCCAACCTTATTCCGTCAATAGGTTCTTTATGCATCCATGTGTGTGTGTGTGTGTGTGTGTGTGTGTGTCTATATATATATATAATTCTTATTGTGTTAAGAAAGACTTTCTATGGCCTAGTATGATGGAGATGTGTAATTCTTTTTGTGCTTAAAATGGAGTTGACACATGACATTTAAAAAAATATTAATAACAAAAAAATATTTCAATGCTTTCCATAAATAAAGTATTTCAATGTCCACCTTATGTAAAATATTTATACATGGTATCGTCCTCAAAATGAGGGGTTTTTCCATGCGATTTGTAACTTGGATATATATATATATATATGGGTGTGTGAACAAAGTTGGTGGACCAAAAAAGTGGTAAGGGGGTCAACAAGAATGCACACTCACAAGAATGTGTGCATGTTCTCAGGAATGCGCACATGTTCCTAATGCTATAGGTTTGGAAAATCCAGAAACTCCACTCAGTGTGCCATGTAGTTTCATCGGTAGAAACACGTGCGAATTCTTAACAACATGTGCACTTTCTTAAGAATAATGCATGTGCATTCCTAACAATAATGTGTGTGAATTCCTAAGAAGAATGTGCACCTGTTCCTTTGATAAAACACTTTTAAGAGTTTGCGAACACAATTTCTGCCCATTTGCACACATCAGGGTCATGTTTTTACCCTTGTTGAGAAAATATAAAAGAGGAGCTCTATCAAGATCTTTCCATCATGTCTCATTCAAGCCAGGTATGCTTGATTTCTCTTATTTTCCTCCCAATTTAGTAATTTTTACTTTTATTCAATTAATTTAATATATTCTGAAAAAACATAAATTATAGAAATTTGTAATCTTATAGAAAAATATCATCTAGAAAATTTAGAGAGTCACCTCTTACATTGCTTAACATTTCCCCTTTTAAAATAACTATAGAGAATTTACAGGAAATGAGATTATTTTGTGTTTTTTAATTTTATTTTTCTTAAAATAAGTATTCATATTTTTTGTAACTTCCTATTTTAATTAAAAAAAAATGACCTAATTTACATTCTATGCCTTATTAAATTGCAACATATATTATAAAATGGAACCCAAAGACAATGTAAACTGCCAACCAACACACCAAAGCGAGGAAAACCACAACACACCACAACCACCCAACATAAACACCCAAATTGATGAGGGGTTGGAAACATTTAGAAATATTTTAAATCAATTAAGGGGCACCGAAGAACCAAACAAATATTCCTTGGCTACTTCATTAGACATCATTGTGATGTCCATTGCAAGTGCCCAGGGGAAATTGACTTCTATTTTTGAATATAGGGAAATAATGATTGAGTATTACAACAATGGATTGGATAGAAAGAAAGTTGGAGACTTGGGTATATCAAAAAAAAAAATGAAGTCTATATTTATTGATCCTCGATCTGGACAACATCCAACCATTATCAAGAAACACATTTTCATTGACTAGTGTGTCCACCCACAAATTAGTGAAAAATGGATGGATAGGTCATACATGATATTTGATAAACCTCCGTACAATAACAGGTACATGTGAATTTATATTTTTTGTGAAAATTATGGGATGGATTTATTTTGGGTGAGCATGTCAACTACTTCGACATCATTGACTTCCATGGGTGGGTATAGGGTTCTCACATGACCAATATAATGTTAGGAACGATCCCATGTTAAGTCCTGGTACCCCCCAACAAAGGCCTAACCCGCCTACCCCAGATCCTCCTATTGCAAAGATCTTTCAACAGGTACATGTCACTATATCATCATTGACTCAGAGCCTAATGCAACATGGAAGCTTTGTTGCACTATCTCAGCAAGAGGTGCCTAGCAATGACATTGATATAGGGGTCATGGCTTCACCCCGTACAATAGATTTCAGTGAGGAGATGGTGTTATAAATAAAGGGATGTGCTCATTTTTACATAGACAATATAACACTATTGTCACCTAACCATATGCACAAAGGCCACCGCTGAGCACCTTAACCTTGAAAGAGAGAATAATTCTGGAAGAAAACCTTAGAACCAATAGCCAATCAAGGTAGTGTACCTCTCTCCAAAGCTAGAGAACCAAGAAAGAATAAGAAAAATCTAAGAAGAAACTCCAAACCATAACCAAGAGAAATTCCAAGCCAAAACTGAATTTTTCCAGTTGCAGCAGCTGCAGCTGTAGCTCCTCTCTAAACTTGTGCACCATTGACCTTAACGAGTTGTGAGAGGTGAGGTAACAAATGATATCTAGAGTCATCTTATTTATATTTCTCCAAGTGACCTAACTGGGCTGATTTCTACTTCTGGAGGCTAATAACACAATAATAAATATTCTCTTGAGCCGACTTGCCTCTTAGGGTTATTATCCAATGTTTTAGGGTTTCTCTTACTTCTCAGAGTATTCTAGTCTTGTCAAAGGTTACACATGGATATTAATATCTCACATAACTACCATAATATTAATAGTCCCTCTTAGCTAGGGAGGTATTAAAGGTAACGATCTTGAGCACAAACAAACCATTCAACCAGTAGCATCATCATAGACACACAAGCTATCTCATGATCACATAGATCAACTCATGAGCACCATAATCATTATCGGTATCATTTTATAGAATAAACTACATCATCTCTCGAAGCCATACTCCATATGAGTAATCGAGCATGATATTGAATAACTCACTCACTCCAGAGAGTGATACAATAACTATTATTCTAATCCAGACATATGTCCTAGAAAAATAATTGTCCCAACATATGTTGGAAGCCACACCATGGGCTACAAGGCCTATTATTCTAATCCAGACATATGTCCTAGAAGAATGATTGTATTGAACCATTTTCCATAAGGACAATGTTTGTCCACCAATAATGAACCCTGCATGGACCATTCTTCACCTAGAGAATGTCTGTCCATCAACACACTAAATATCCATCTAGATGGAAATCATCTCCAACACTAGTGATAGTCTACATGGAAATAAGAAGAATTCCATCCAATAGAAAACAATTGTGTTTATCCATAGTAGTAAACAACTACTATCCAATGGTACACAACCACATCTGGTAGCACAAGACTACTAACCAGTGACACACAGTCACTACCAGTGGATCACATCCTCCAAGTACCATACAAATATTTCCTAGAGATATAAAATTGCCATAACAATCATATCATCTGATATCAACCTGCATAAAAATATCATGATACAAACTGATTCATCTAGGCCATTCTTCCACTCACATTTGTGAGATATGGAAGAGCATATTTCCCTAGAAAGTAAAACATCATCCATGGGATATCTGGACTATTCTTCCCAAGTACAGAAGAATAACTGTCCCTAATTTTTTACCCTAGACCATTCACCTAATTGGGCCATTCCTTCGGCACTAATCATAGTGCACCCTAGAGAGAATGAGTCTTCCCTAGGGAATTCCTATACCTGATTGTTGAACCTGGACCATTCACCTAACTGGGCCATTCCTACATCACTAAACATAGTGCAACTTGGAGAGAATGTGTCTGCCCTAGGGAGTGTATGTCCAGACCATTTCCTATGGAAATGATTGTCCTGCACCAACCTCCAAAACAGACCATACTTCGAAAAATATCACAATTGTGAACTTAAAATGAATGATTGTCTGGTGAGGCAGACAATTCTACTTGACCACCACTCATAGTGAATTCCAAGAAGAATGAATGTATTGGACCATTCCCAACACTAGCCACAAGGGGAATCACTGTCTATGGTACACCAACAATCTATTGAACCATTTTCATTATGAAAATGAAAGTACAATTTGGACCATTTTACGAACTCGAAAATGCGTATTTGTCAAAAATCTCGAACCACTTTCTGGAATCGAAAAGAACTTACCAACCTGAACCATTTTCCAAACTAGAAAATGACAGACGATAAATCAATAACATATCAGTTCTCCCTCCAAATGTGGGATTGATATCTTTATTTTTCAATAAGGAATTCATCTCCATGAGCCCCAACCTCTCCCTTAAGTACGCAATCTTTTCATCTTGGACAAAGTCTTTACCAAAATATCTTCTATCTACTCATATGTGGAGATATACTGGAGAACCACTTCTCCCCTTTGAACTTTATCATGGAGAATACAATGCTTGATCTCAATGTTCTTCGACCTGTCACTGAACACCGGGTTCTCTGAATGCTTCACATAGATCTGATAACCATAACATATCGTGGTCAAATTCAACACCTAATCAATCAGTCAAGAAACCAACTTACAAATCCACACTGCTTCTTGTAAAAGTATCACAAACTGCTATATACTCTGCTTTTACATTGTTGAGTGCAACAAACTTATGTTTCCTACTATCCCATGACATCATGGAAAAGCTCAAACTGAAACATATCCAAGTATTACTTATTCTTTCATCTTCACCCCTTTTGCAATATGAATCGATAAATCCATGAAGATGTATATCATAAAATAAACGTCCCACAAAACAAATATCTGACTGAGTATATTGCAAATACATTAATGAACCAATCAATTGTCAATACAGAGATGAGTCTACTAGATTAGAGTCTCTCAACTTCTTCAAATTTTTCATCATGGGAGTTTTCCATGGAGTTGCAATCCATCATCCCAGACATCTGAAGAATCATTTCAACATACTTCCTCTCTCATATGAAGTTTTCACCATGCTTTTGTTGTACATGAGAGGCTCTACACCAAGTTTTCTTAAATCCATACAAGGTCTACTTCCATATGCATACAAAGGTCTCTTACTGGTACACCTAAAAACCTTTAGGTTTCTCTACATACGCTTCTTATTCAATTACTCTATTGAGAAGAACAGTCTTTACATTAATCTAATGTAAAATCCAACCCATGGATTGATCTGGATTATTTTCGGCACGAAATGAGAGCGGAGATATAATAAAGAAATGCACAGAGATATTGAAGATATTCAATAATATAACAGAAATGAATCAGAGATGCAACCATAAACACAGATATACAGTAATACACGATTTCTATTAATCAGAGAAATGTACCGAGACTGTAAAAATACAGAGTGAAAGACTCGCTAGAATGGTGGCAGCTTATCTCTGAGAAGAGATGTGACCGATACTTGCATTCGCAAGAATATGATATGGGGACCGACACTTGCATTTCAAGAATATGATTACAATGAGGCTCGAAGGCCCTTTACAATAAATGGGAATGCCAAAGTCCCAGACATCCAAAATCCCAACCCTAGGAGAGATGAAGCCACCAAAAGTCATGTGGCCCTGTTTGGGTAAGGAGTACATCAACTTCCTGGTCGTGTGACCCTTTGCACACGACTCCTCGCTTAGCGCAGTGATAGCTCGCTGGAAAGGCATTGTCGAGAGATTCATTTTGGGGCTCCAATATGCCTTTGGCTATCATTGAGAACCTAGATCTCGAAAACCTCATTTGGACCTTCAAAATGGCCCCGGAAGTTAAAACCTGCTAAAAATAGTAAATTGCCAAAATGGCCAGAAAATTGTTTTGAGCCATTTGGAAAAGGTGGGTGGCCACCGATATCCACCTGGATCATGGATACTGCAACAGATAAAATGGCTCAGGTAGAGGTATATCTGGTTACTAGAACAAGTTGTCATCATAGTCTTCTCCCTCCTACTAGGAGAACCCTCTATCCCTCAGTATCGCCTTGTATATATCAATGCTTAAGTCTTTTTCACAGTTTCTCACATATATTGTTCTTCATCATAACTTCCTTCCATTCCTTATGCTTGACTGCTACTAGTGGGTTCAAATGGGTTCAATTGGTTGTTCTGGATTTTATTTCTTTCTTGGAATCTTCATGTTCTTCCTCATGTTTATATTCAATGTTGGAGTCCATGGAATATTCTACAGATTACATGCCCTTGTTTCCTTAAGGCTCCAACCTTCCTTCATAGGAACATAAATGTATATGGACAACTAAGTATATTCAAGGAGTATTTTCGAAGAAGACTTCTTCTAGATTCAAACTGAACACTTGTTGCTTATCATGGATGCTACTTCCAATGAAGAAAATGGACATATACTTCATGGTATTCACAGATTCTTCAATGGATCATATCATTGGGGATTACCATCCTCCTAATCCTGGATTCATGAATAAATGAGAAATATTCATGCTCTTCTTTTGGAATTCCGTGAATAGCTCCCTCCATCTGAGAGAGTCGATTCTTCTATCTACTGCATCTCTCTTTTCTTTCTAAAAAGTTTCAAAATCATTTTCTAGTTTCCTTTTGATTTCCAACATCCTTCGAGTTTCTTTAAGTTTGTTTCTATCTGTTCTGATTGCTTCCCATATGGAAGTTGTGTCATCCTCATAAACTTATTCTATGACAGCTTTCACAAGAATTATTCATCAAACATATTTCACACGGGTACCTTCCCGAAACAAGAGAAACAATAACAAAAAAGAATATCTATCTAGAGGAGATGTTATTTCAACTTGTGAACAAGTACAATAAGCATCTATATCAAGAGTATTCATATGAAATCAATTATTTATTGCAACTGGAAATACTGATTTCACAATTTGTAATGTAGTAATTATCACCTTTGATATACACAAATTTGAAGCTTAACAATTTAATCAAACTTGGAACCTGAAGCCTTAACTTATATGAAGGGTGAACTTGTTCTTCTGAATGTATTGAATCTAATATTACAACTTGGAAAATATCTCTAGTAATTTTTCTACAAACACACTCATGTTTTTCTATATGATATAACTTAGATAACATATACAAGTGTATACCTTTGAAACCTTGTCGCATCATCCAGCTTATCTTCCAATCTGAAACTAGATACCATCATGAAAATAAGAGATTATAAACTCAATCAAAAGATTTAATGATTAGAATAAGCTAGAAAATCTAAAATTTCAACTTTGACCACAAAATTAATTTGACCAAAAGTCAACATTTGACTTTAACTTTGATTAGTCAGCCTTTGAATTTGACAAAATATTCAAACCTGACGTTTTTTATGGCTGAGAGTACCAAGAGGTGTGATAGGATAGGGTGCACTAGGATGTGAATTAATTAGGTAAAATTGTTAAACATAAGTGCCTGAACACAAGGGTTAGGGTTTCTTTTAGTTGCATAATTAGAAAACCTAGCTGCAACTGTAACTGATGCCATAATGAGCTTAAAAAATAACTTCCCAATCTATCTTCTAGTGGTTAGAATATCTGAAGATACTATGTCCCATCACCTGTTAGAAATAAATGGATTTTCTCTTTTTTCCATATAAAATATAGCAATATTGTCACCCAACCATAGGCACAAAGGCCACCCCCGATCATGTTAACCTAGACAGAGAGAATAATTCCAGAAGAAAACCATAGAACCAACAGACAATCAAGGTAGTGTACATATCTCCGGGGCTATCACACCAAGAAAGAATAAACAAAATATAAGAATAAATTCCAAACCATAAGTAAGAGAAAGTCCAAGCCAAAATTCAAATTTTCCAGTTATAGCAGCTACAACTGCAGCTCCTCTCCAAACTTACGCACCACTGGCCTTATCCAGTTGTGAGAGGTTAGGTAACACATGATCTCTAGCGTCCTCCAAGTGACCTAACTGGGCTGAATTCTACTTCTAGAGGCTAATAACTCAATAATAAATATTCTTTTGAGACATCTTGCCTCCTAGGGGTATTATCCAACGTTTTAGTGTTTCTCTTGCTTCACGAAATATTATAGTCTTGTCAAAGATTACATGTGGAACTTAATACCTCCCCCAGATACCATAATATCAACAGAGGGCACACAGAGATAACATTCATCCATGTAAACCTCAAAGATGCTTGAGTTGTGGAAAAACTTACTATGGGCCTATTGAGGCTAGTGGACAATGAAGCTTCATTGAGGAGGTTAGTATATTAATCATATCTATGTTCTTCATCATTATATATCTATATAGTATTATGTGTATTTATATCGATATTTTATTTTATGGTTTTTTACAATTGTAGGTAAATTTATATTATGTGTATCAGACCCTCTATGCCCATGGATGTATCAATGTATGTCTCCACCATTGATGCAGTAGTATAGGTAGCTTGCTCAGTCTGGCTACCCCATACACAAGTATGTGTCACAATTGATAAATTAACCATAGTGATTTCTTTATTTTATGGCATCCTCTAATTTTTAATGTTCTTGTGTTTCAATAGGTTGTGGGACCAAATGATGTTGAGAAATGTCCACTTGGGATGTACAAGTCACCTACAACACAAGTATCATGTGTAGAGTTAAATATCATTTAAATCTAAAAAATTGTGTATCTATGTTGTTGAATTTTACTATTTTGTACTAATAGTTCAATATTATTAATATGTATGCAGGATGTTTATATTTTTGCTAGTTTTAGTACTATTCCTCTACCTAGGAACCTGCATATTTGCCTTCCTCTTGTTGGAATAGATGTATATTTGCATACATGTATGTGATTTCTTCTTCCAACTCTATTCTTACTTTACGAGTGCTTTCTTTGAAATTTTGAATGTTTCTTTCATCTACCTTTATATGTTGGAGTTTCTCTTTGAATTCATTGCTTCATGCTTCTTTCGATTGGTTTTGTTGACACAAACTTTGAATGTTGTATTCATTAGCATTCATGAAGGTGGTGCGAGATATCGTAGTGGCTATGAGATTTTCCTTTACATCTCCTATTATGGGAACTTGTGAAAGAAATGATATCAACATTCCTTGAGTGTTTGGAACCTTCTTTACATCTTTCCAAACCTACTATCATAAGTGAAGATTCTTAAATTGGAGAGTTCACTTAGTTGAAATGGGGCCCAGATCCCTAGTCCTAAATTGTTCAATGGTGTATTTTTCCTCGATCTTGTCATTGATGCCTCTGGGATGTCAATTTCCATTGGTTTTGTGTGTTCGTTCCTTGTTTGAACATCTTTGCTTCACATTTCTTCTTCGACATCCTTATTGACTTCTTCTTTTGTTTCCTTTTCCACTGCTGCGTTTTCTATTGTTGATATATGTTCGCCTTCTCTCTACACTATGGGATTTGCTTCAACTTCAACCTTAGATATTTCCTTTTCTACTTAGATATTTCTCTTCCTTTTGGAGGAATCATTATTTTTCTTGTGGACCTTCTATTTATCTCTTCTTTTCTTATCGGTTGGTGTTTCTTCTTCTTCTTTCGATAATCTGTGCATAGAGATGGAAATGGGAGATGATATCCTTCATGATTATTCTACCTTATTTCAAACTTCTCCTCTTTCTCTTTATTCATATGAAATCCTCCTTATCCAGATGGATATCGGTGGCCACCCACATATTCCAATTGGCTCAAAATAGTTTTCTGGCAACTTACTATTTTTACCAGTTTTTCGGTTCCTAAAATTCTGGGGCCATTTTTTTTTTCAATATTGAGAACCTCAATGATAATTGAGGGCTGGCATTGAAGGCTTGCATTGAGCCCAAAAAATTAATCTCCTTGTCTATACCTTTCTAGCGAGCTCTCGTGCACCTGAAATAGAGATTGTACACCAAAGTTATGCCCCTAGGAAGTTGATACACCAAATTACCCAAAATGGGGTCCACAAAACTGTTGGATCTTCATCCTCTGGGGTTAAGGTTTTGGATTTTATTTATGTTCAAAAGGCCTTTAGAGCCTCATTGTAACAATCATCTCCTTGTGAATGTGAGTAGCCATCACATCTCTTCTCAGAGATAAGCTGCTACAATTCTAGTGAGTATTTCACTCTGTATTTCTACAGTTTTGTACATTTCACTCATTAATAGAAATTATGAATTACAATATCTCTATGTTTATGTTTATATCTCTGATATATATATACGTTGTTAATTGGATATCTGATATATCTCTGTACATTTTTTTATTATATCTCCGCTCTCATTTCGTGCTAAATATAATCTTGATTAGTGGTATCAGAGCAAGAAGATCTTGATTGTTTTTCAATGCATGTCCCCGACGACGTTCAAGTATGGAAATTTGGGTCTCGAGTTTGTCTCTATTGATCAAAATCGCTCTCCCATGCCCAAGAAACCCTCCATGGTATAAGAAAATAAAAATGACGGAGCAAAAGATTCTATTAATATATTTCTTGAGTAAGCTCACACACAATATAGGGATGAAATGATGGAGAATTTTTCCCACATCCTTCAATGCCTGTAGATAAAAACAAGTGCATATTCATCAAGCGACCACTTTGGAGGCACCTCTCCTTTCAATTTACAATTTTATTTTGATATTCCTCTATTTGAAGGACAAATAGATGCATATGACCTAGAAAAATGGTTAAATCTACTAGAAGGTTATTTCTTCGTTCATAATTTCTATGACAGGGAAAATATCCCCTTCACACTCCTTAAGGATATCCCCCATGTCAAAAATTGGTGGGAAACTTACTGGGAGAAAAGTTCCAGAGAGGAGTTTGGAATAAATGGGGCGATCCCACTTGATATTTTTTTGTGGATGCGGTCAAGGAACAATATTACCCTATTGGAAACGTTCGCGACCGTTACATGAGATGGACCACACTGTAGCAAGAGAGGAGCCAAGAAGTGTCGGATTTCACCAATACCTTCCATACCTTGCGCACCAAGCTACGTATCAAATACTCTGAGCGACATATGGTTATGAAATACCATGGATCCCTACATAGATACATCCAAACTGAAATGTATTTTCTGGACATCTCATCACTGGGTGTTGCTTAGTGATATGATGTCAAAATCAAGTAGAAATTTAAGCACTGGAACAAGAGGGAGTTTGGGTCTGCAAATACGCAACAACCAAAGTATGGTAAAAACAACCCTAACAACCATGCTTTAGAAAACCATTTTAAGCCATAGGAAAAGAAGGGTAACAAAAAGACGAAGAAGGACACTATAAAGTGGTGTGATTTACAAAAAATCCCATGGCACAAAACTGATGAATGTCGCCCAAAACAATCATTGGTGGTCGAGATCAAAGAAAAAGAGTTGAACCCTGATTCATAATCTGATTTAGAAAACATTGGGAGAAGACATATCATCAACGAACACCCCACTACTATGGTTGTAACTCAAACAATTCAACTAGGAGAACCAACATATCCTGAAGAGGGGGAGCACCTTTTTCATTCACAGATGTGGGTGAAGGGGACCCCGCTTCATTTTATTGTTGATAGAGAAATCTAGAAGAACCTCATCTTAGGATAGGTTGTCAAACAATTTGGATTTTCAACAACCCCACACCCACATCCATACAAAATCAAGTTGCTTCTCCAAGGGAGAGATCTTTGTGTCAACCAAAAGTTATGATTGTCATACGAAATCCATCCCTTCAAGGATGATGTATTATTTGATGTTTCCTTATTGGATGTCTATGATGTTCTTTTGAGCCAACCATATATGTGGAAGATACATGTTATTTATGAGTCTCGACCCCGTAGTGTCATTGTTACTCTAGGGTGTCATATCTACAGGATACCATAGGTAGTTCTGACTACTGTCCCACCTAAACAGTGCCTCAAGGTAGTATCTCATAATACAAAATTCATCTTTTTTACATTCTATTCAAAAGGTGAACATAAGGACACTGCAACCATTGCAGGCTTGGTCCAATATTGTAGCAAAGCACAAATATTCCTCCCGAAAATATTCATTTGATCAGGTTCTTGACAACCTTCCACAAACCAAGAAGTGCAACTTCTCTAGCAAAGAAAGTAGCTCACCAAGGTCCAGATTCAGCAAACGCTTCCCCCTCTCCCCTGGGAACTCAAATAAATTGAGACCATTTCTTCCTAAGGAGGTAGGATTCATCTAGGTGGATATTGGTGGCCACCCACCTATTCCAACTCACTCTAAACAATTTTCTGGTAACTTACTATTTTTAGCAGTTCTCAGTTCCTAAACTTTTGGGGCCATTTTGAGGGCCCAAAAATCATTTTTTCATTCTCGATCATCTTCATGCACTAATTGATCCTCCAAAATAAATCTCTTCATCAATACATTTATAACGAGCTATCGTACACCCAAAACATAGATTGTATGCCAAAGTTACGCCCTCAAGAAGTTGGTACACCAAACTAACCAAAATGTGGTCCACAAAATTGTTGGCTTTTCATCAATTTGGCTGTTGATGACAAAATTGTTGGCTTTGTGGACAAAATTGTTGATGACAAAATTGTTGGCTTTGGAGCCTCATTGTAACAATCATCTTCTTTCGAATGCCAATAGCCATCACATCTCTTCTTAGAGATAAGCTTCCAACATTCTAGCAAGTCTTTCACTTTGCATTTCTACAGTTCTATACATTTCGCTCATTAATAGAAATTCTATATTATTATATCTTTGTGTTTATGGTTGTATCTCTTCTATATTAATCGAATATATAATATATATCCGTACATTTATTTATTATATCTATGCTCTCATTTCATGCAAAACATAATCTGGATCACCTCCCTACGAGTTTACCTCATCTCTGGAATATAACTTCATCATAGATTCATGCATTGTGATTCACCTCTTCCTCCACCCAAATATTGTTTTTTTATTCCCATGGGATCCCGACTTTTTTGACGTGGTGTCTTATGACATTCTTAGGGTCATGCCTTTGAAATGACTCTTCTCCAAAATGGTAAGACGTCATAGTATTTACCTCTTCTTGATCTTGCTTGGTGTTTTCGAAGAAGTAGGTGCCTACATAAAGTGGTAGTAGTGGCCATATTTCTTTCTTAATATGACACAATATCCCCCATACTCCATTTATTACAGTTTGATACACAATTTCTTGGCGCACTTATTTTTCAGGCACAAACTGGGGAAGAAGATGAGGGGGCTTCATAGTGCTCACCGAACACTCTTATATAACATGTTCCATGAGATACCAGTCCCCGATCCTTATGATGACTTTTATCACCTTATTGGTCATACATGGAGGCATTGTGTAACCCCCCCAACTATCTGGGTTGGGCATATCACACAAAATTTTTATCTTGTCATCAACTATGATACCAACGTATTATATACCCAAACACCTGTTAGGCAATGCCACTTAAAAAAATTCTTGCTCTGATACCATACTGTAATTTTTTCATTTCCAATAATTAAACAAGATTTATTTTTTATTAATTAAAACATAAAATACTCTTCAATGCATGGTTACATACATATTCATAACAAAATTATACAAAAACATAAATAGGATTATACAAACAACATAATCAAGATCAACCGATGGGACCAATGCAGAATTACTACTGCAAAACATGATTCAACACACAAATTTGCACTTATCCTTGAATAAATGAAACCAACTACGTGCATACCTTCCACGTTCCTCCCATCCTTGTACCACACTGTTCATAAATCTCAACAGTGGGTCACCCCCGATCTAGGGATAAACTCCACTTGGGTAAGGGTTTTCTAGCCAAGCTAAGTATCTCATTCCACAAAAAATGCAGTAACATGTAACTTAGTCATAGGTGACTCAATCATAGGAAACTCCATCACAAACTCCAGTTCATACTAACAACCTACAATCTCTCATTCCCCACATGCCTGTCCCACCCTAATAAGTGTGCCCCTTCTCTACTCAAAAGTCCTTCAACTTCCCCACTTCCCTTCTAAAGATTCAACAACAAGACGGATAGGAAGTCTTAGAGCCCTATCACTACATTTTGGTACATCGGGAATTAATTCCCAACAATTCTCTCACTTAAAGAGAATGAAATATCCCACGAGCCTGACAACGAACCTCTTCAATTTTCTTACTTGGAGAGAATGCAATGTCCCACAAGCCTGACAACCCACCACTTCAGTATATCTCTCCAAGATATTAAATGCACAGGTAAATATGATATTAACAGTCCATTGTTATGACAGAACAGTTGGGTTATGATCACGACTCATTCACCACCCCCCTTGAATGATCGAATGATAGTCCCCAAAAATGTACTAAGTCCCAAGATATTTGGATGCATGTTCCCAACTTGACATTTGTCATGTTGAGAACATCCTTCAATACACAAATCCTTCTCTATTGGACTTAGGATAGTATAATATCCTTACTTTATAGTTTAAATAAATATTAATATAATATTCCTTAAGATCCCTTAACTTAACCCCCTCAACCTCGGCTACTGGAGTTATACCCCCCCATACTCTTTTACGTGTTCGATCTTCTGCAAAGATGCATTTTCATTATATTTACATGTGATTACATTCAAATATTAGTACAACAATACTGATCCTTTGTATCTAGGCTCACTAGCCTCAAAATACACAGGTCGTGCACTAAAACCAGTGCACGCGGAACTTGTGGGATGCACACACTCTCCTTTAAGTAGTCCACCCTCGCACCCTTACATAGGTGGGAATTACAAGATATCATAAATAAAAAAGGCTCTCTGAAATTTGAAACCTGCGCACTAAGACAATGTACATTGAATTCTGGAATGTGCATCAACTTGGAAGGCTCTTCCTTTAGTGCGCCATCCTCATGTGGTTATGCCAGTACATGATGTATCCATTTAATTTGTTCTTCTTTTAGTGCACTATCCTTGCACACTTACACAAGTGCATGCCAAATACATTAAAATGCACACTATATTCCTTTTAAACTACATGCATTCTTTAGGTGTGATATTCACATGCACTAACTTAATGCGTGTAACAACCCTCCTAGTTAAGGACAACTACTCTGACAACAGGTGCAATTTTTTTTTTTGTTTTAACCGTGTGTGCGCGTGTGTAGGAGGGGAAACAGACACACTGGACTCCACGTCGCCACTCGAAAACCAACAAGACGCAACCACGATGTTCAACACAAGAAGACTGAAGGCTCACAAGGAGTAACTGCAACAAGATACGACCATAGGCATGAGGCGCACAACATGAACATTAAGACATACTGGGGTTGCACAGTCAGAACACAGAGGGAAGAGTCCATGGTGTTAGAGTTACTATTTCTGCACAGGAAAGTAGGGCATTTAGTCTTATGTCTTCTCGAAAGAAGATTAGACAGGCTCCTGGAGGACTGCTCAGGCAGAAACTAGTAAGCCCCTCAGGTGTGTCGCAAGAGTGGAAACCCTGCCTTTAAAGGGCCCGAGACTCTTGATACGGCACTGGATTCTTGACACAGGGAAACACACAGACATAAACACTAAGGCTACCGATGGTGTCTACCTCCCTCCCGACACAAGCAGACCACGCAATGCAATACCACCAGGTACTATAAAATCAGGGACAATCAAGACCTCTATGGGAGACGCAAGTCAGGAGAACTCTAATATCGACCAAACACTATTGTGACCCGAAGACATCAATCAAGATCAATTGCTCCTTTAATTATCATTAACCGACGAATACTTTAACATAAGGTAAAACCAATAATCTCAACCCCCATTATTTCATTATAAGGTCATTTGAACTAGTTCAGGGACAAGCAATAATCACAAGCGCATCGCAATTAAACCCATATTACCATGGCGATTCAACCATCATCATTAACCTTACCACTTAAAACAAATATTATCGTGAACACTTCAATTTAAACGAATAATAACCTTGCGAATTAAACCTCATCACAAGCATTCAATTAACAATTATTAACATTGCGATTTAGAACACATATTATTATTGCATTTTAACCAAGTATTACCATTGTAATTAAGCAAATATTAATAACCAAAAACTCTTTATAAAAATCAATAAGATTACAATAAGTCCACTTCTTCCTTCCCATCAAACTAACTACCCTAAGCCATTACGTCACTGATCAACAACCCAACATTATTAATAATAATCTCATTATCAATCAATTAAGAATTACAACTAATCAACCTCTTCCTTCAATGACTAAACTACCCTATTAACTATTACCTTAATAATTGACACAACCCAACCTTTATAACCATATTCTCATTATCAATTCATTGAAAAATTACCAAATCTTTCCTAACCGCGAACATATAATGATCTCTTATTATTTTAAAAAGCCCTTTTTGGGTTCTAATTAACAAACATAAAAACTCAACATTCTAACATCCACCAGGATTTTTCTTGCTCAATAGTCATTGTAACTCACCTTCCCATAATACTACAAACTTTATTGCATCCAATTAAAACTTCTACACTCACGTTCTAATTAAACATTCGAAATAAACAATTAAATCATTGAACATTTAAAATCAATTAAAATAACAATCGAAATAAACATTTAAACATTCGAAATAAACATTTAAAAATTATTCACTCACGTTCTAAATAAACCTTCGAAATAAACATTTAAAATCATTCGAAATAAACATTTAAAATCCAGGTCTAATTTGATAATCAATTTAATAAGCTCACGACAATTTATCAGCATGTTATGGGCGCTTTAATTTTCTTCCAGCGGTAAACGTTCCCATGGTGGATTATCGCTGGAAATCTAGAGTCGATGGGCGTTTACTAGCAGGTAGCTGGAACAACAATAATGTCATTCACAGGGAGCCCAACTCGTGGACAATCTCAGCATTAAAAGATAATGACACAGCCACGGTGTCAGTGATCTATTGAGCAGGTCGAGGGTGAGGTGATAGGCGTAGGTTACAGCGGCGCTGCCCCAGGTTAGAAAATTGGTGGCACAATTATCAGGGCATTGTCTCCTAAAAACTAAATTAGTAAAAGAGTGGAGGGTCACCTTTTTACCCAACCGTTAACATTACTGAGATCCATGGTTACTTATATACAACTTAACTCCACTGAGCTCTTAAATAAAAAATTTGCGCAACATTAAGTACCCTATCTACTGGGTGAATTTTACCCTATCTACTGGTGAGGTTGATGTTTTCACCATTCACATCCTTACTTCCTAAATTTTTCCTTGCAGGCGACTTCATAACCTGCGTTCAGTAAATTTTATAAATTAGTTGGACATGAACGTTGAACGTAACTAGCTGAGGCTCGCCCATGGCTGTAGGCGGGGTTGTGGAAAAAGGGAATGCAAGGTAATCGGGATAAAGGTGAAGCCAACAAAGTCGAGGATTTTCAGCAGGATCGATCGGCATTTTCACGAAAGGATTGGCTCACAGAGTTGTTACAAAAGAGAATTTAACCCAACAATAACCTAACTCGCAATGAGAAAAGAGACAACCCTAATCGGAGACACAAGTAAATAAATCTAAAACCTTCGGTCAAAATTCCAAAGTTGATATTAACCTAAATGTAATGTTAACCAAAGTAGTTGCCGCGACGACCAAGACGTCGCCTTTAACATAATATTTATTTTTGAATGGTCCAAGAGGATAAGGACGGATCTCTTTCAGTGAGGGCCTTTTTGCGTTTTGTATAAGAATTTGGCGATTCGAGAATTCATCGTGTTACTGGGTCGATTTAAGTAAGCTAAAGTTGACTAAATCCTTCATATTTTAGAGACAGTGTGAAGTGTAATAAGGTGAATACAATAAGTCAACCAGTATCGGTGATTTTTCAAGGGTAGGTTGGTAACATATAAAAACTAGAAGGCCTGTTTATTTCAACAAAATTATTATGATCTGACATGGATAGACTGTTGTTGAGAGACCGTTTTCCAACACAGTATGCTCTGATATTTTTAGTAAGAATACACTTTAGTAAAAAAGTCGTTTCGAAGAGGTCTTTAATATTATAGTGACAGTATTTTGGCAGTCTTAGGTTTTCATGCCGAGCAGTTGCATTTTGTTTAGACATAAAAACTAGAAACCCTTCTGCGTAGCAGGTGTATTTTGTTTGGACATAATAACTGGAAGTCCGTTGTGTGTAGCAGTCATGCAGGGTTACAGGATGAACGCAGGAGGAGTCGCCAAGGTCTGCGCGCCTCACAGTCACAGGCATTGTCGCTGGGGAAACTGCGTTACCGCAGGGGTCAATCTAAATGGAGCCAAGAGTTAGATTCAACTGTTTTATGGACACCTTCCAAGACAGAATGCAACCTATTCATTCCCGAATGTAGCTAGAGGATGGGTTATCCCCAGGAAGGTAAGGCATCATGGTCACGAGAAGGTCAACGCAGGTGACTAGGATCGCTTGGTAGCCTGGGGTTTACAAACAGAGATGACATGGGAAATCTATGGCCAGAATACACGAATAACAATCTTAGATAAATACTATAATACAAATGCTAACAAATACAGACAATTCCCGGGATACCAATGATAGAGAATTCAAACAAATTCCAGAACACAATAATACCCATTTCAGCAAATTCCAGTAGGCAAGTGATAACCATATTGACAATATCCAGAATACAAATGATAGCAATTTCAGACGAGTTCCAGAACACAATGATAAACCACTCATTCTACCTTTCCATAAGTAAGTGGATCCGCATAAATCCTAATACCCTCTACCATACAATGAAATCATACCTGTTCCCTTTCGCTTGCAGCAATGAATCTGTTGCTCCTGCCGCTCCTTCTCCTGCTTGCCATCCATAGAGGACTCACCGGTACCTCCTAGCCAAACTCTAGGGGTACTCTCCTTCCCCCTTATCCCCCCGAGCCGCAAAGGGGCCACACACAACCCAGACAGTAGCCTAGCTTCCCAGCTCGCCTCCAAGGCTGAGCTACCACTCAAGTCAGCTGAGAATCCCCAACTCCTACAAGAAAATCAATCCAGTCTCTAGTCTGGCAGCATAACAATACCACTAGCTCCAAAAGTTCCCTTCTTTCCTCCCTCTCCTTTTCTTTTATCCAGTCTCAAACCCTAAATCCTCTCTCTTTTAGGTTTTCCCCCCTTTTCCCTTTTATTTACTTATTTTTCTTTTTCTTTTATTTTATTTTATATTTTATTTTAAAACTCAAAGAGTATGTGCACTCATTAATAATTCCCTTTTATTTTTACATGCGTAACTTTTATTAATGGTAGAGGCGGTAGGGATTAATAATTTACGGAAAGAGGATCCATTTATCATTTTCATTATTCTAAAAATTTAAGATTAAGGAATACGCCACCATTTGTTTATAATATATGCATATATATTTTCATTTTTTTTCTATTTATAAGCATGCATTCATCATAGTAAATCATCATTATCCATCATTTAAATTCACCATTAATATATATATATATATATATATAGGATAATGAGAGATTAAGGTGATGGCAAACATGTATATGGGAAAAGTAGATGTATTACATAAAAAGAATAATGAGGAATTAAGGGGAGGGATGGTGATTTAGTAATGTGAACTGGACATGTAAAAGGGAGATGGATACTGGAAGATCAAGGTGATGGAGGATAGTTTAATAAAGTAGACCTGGATAATGAGAGGATAATGGTCTGATTTTTTTTTGTTTTGAAATTTTCATTTGTTAAGGTCACACTAAATTTCCCCCCTTTTTTCTAGAAAAGTCTTAGGCTTAGGACTTAGATTCTGAGCTAGGCGACGATTGGTTAGGGGAATTTCTTAAGGTTTTATTTAGGTGCTGATGACTTAGGGATAATTAGGCTGACTCCTTCAACCACATTATTGCGACGTGCCCTTCAGGATGCACCACGTGTGCCAAGGGTGCCACTCGCCTCTTGAATTCATTTTGGGCGACATGCCCTTCAGGATGCACCATGTGCTCCAAGGGTGCCACTCGCCAACTGAGTTTCTTTTGTGCGACGTGCCCTTCAGGATGCACCACGTGCTCCAAAAGGGTGTCACTTCATCCAAACGGACTGATTGGTAGACCTCTATAACCTTGGAGTCAACACTCCATGGGTGAACTTGTAGGAGACTAAGGTTCAGGGGCGAAACCCTTGGAGTCAACACTCCGCCAGGTGAACTTGTAGGAGACTAAGGGTTCTAAGGAATAAGGCCCCCGCCTTATTGCGCGCCCCTTAGAATCATCGTGAGCGACTGTCGCAGTCATCCCTCACAGCATCGTGGGTCCTCTCGAACTAGGTAATCATTAACCTACAGTTCGAACCACTGCGAGAGTGCTAGCAGGTGGTGGCAAGGCTGCTGTCCACCCCTCTCCCTCAACCTCTATGCAAATCATGTGTGGCCCCTTTACTCCTTAAGTGAGTCTGGTCGGAAAGCTATCATCATCCTGCATCACAATAATCATGTCATAAATGTCAACAAAAAATCATCAAATCGAATGAAACATCATAGTAAACATATCACCCAAAAGCACACTCCCTGAATTAGTCCAGAGTCCAAGGGGGTTCTATCGATGCCTCTGCATCCTCAAGGTCAAAAAACCTGCACACTTAATAAAACTGAGTCAATAGCACCTTTCTACATCAAATAGTAACACATCATGTCATCTGTCAATCGCATCATAATCAAGTATAAATGGTCTAACATCATAAAGTCCAGATCACTTGCGAGCAAGTGTCCTCAAATAATAAGTGTTCTCAGTGCACCAGAGCGGGATGTTACAATGTGCACTACACCAAATCAAATATATTCCACTATCAAATCACCAGCTTATATGTAAATGACAATTACATTCATATGTACACTTTGGGTTCATCGTAGGGGTATTACAATGCTCTCTCCCTTATTGATGCATTGTCCTCAGAGCAATATATACACATGTACAATCAAAGTTTCAAAAGTTCTAAAAGGATGCGGGTATTCTTCCCACTTAGCATCCTCTTGTTCCCAATTTGCATCCTCATAGACATACTAGTTCCATTGGACCTTTAATATTCCTATGGCTCGATCTCAGAGCTACCTAATCTTCTGATCCAATATTCACACTGGATGTACTTGAAAACTGCCTTCTTGCTCCACCTAAATCACATTCCAATCAATGACATGATTAGTATCAGGAACATAATTTTTAAGTAATGATATATGGAATACATTATGAATATTCATTGGTGAAGGAAAGGTAAGGATGTATGCAACATGCCCAATCCTTTCTAGGATTTGAAATGGCCCACAAAAGCGAGTTGCCATTTTTGAGTAATTTCCCAATCTCATGGAACTTTTGTTGGCCATTACTTTCAAGAACACATGATCACCCACTATAAATTCCCCTTGAGTTCTTCCTTTAGCAACATAGATTTTCTTCCTGTCCTGCGCAGTCTTTAAATTCTTCTTTATTTTCATCATCTATTCTTCCATTCCCTGAGTAGTTTTGAACCAACTACTGCACAATCTGTTGGGTTGTCCCAATTGAATTGTGTGTTGCCTTTTCTCCCATAGAGTGCCTTAAATGTTCTCATCTTCAGGGATGCTTGGTTCCCATTATTGTAAGGAAACTCTACCAAGTGTATATAATCCTCCCATTTGGATATTTTATCCATCACATACATCCTTAGCATATATTCTACTACCTAATTTACCTTTTTTGTATTCCCATCTAACTCTAGATGATAGGTTGTGATAAAATTCATATTTTTTTTCAAATCCCTTAAACAATTCTTTCCAAAAGTTTGAGGTAAATTTTGGATATTTTCCAGACACAATTGTCTTGGTAATTCCATGCAATCAATCTATTTCTTTCAAATAAATATCCGTTATGTTAGCTGCCTTGTGAACAAGCTTTACTAGAATAAAATGGACAACTTTAGTAAGCTTATCCACCACTACCATGATAGAATCATCATGCTTGTTGTGTCTGAGTAGTTTAGTGATAAAATACATTGTTACAACCTCCCACTTTGACTCAAGAATAGTAATGGGTGTAGCAAACCAACTGGATTTCCATGCTCAACCTTGACCTTTTGACATGTCCAACACTTTGCAATAAACTCAACAACTTCTTTCTTCATGCCTAGCCAATAATATTGACTCTTGATAGTTGCAATTGTTTTCTGATAACCTGGATGTCCAACATAAGATACCTTATGCATTTCTCTCAATATAAAACCCTTCAATGCCCAAGAATTTGGTGCATACATTCTTCCTTTGTGCATGATAATTTCCTCATTTTCCAATTTATAATCTTAAAATTTCCACTATAAATTTCCTTGATGAAGTTTTTACCTTACCTCCATGTAATTCTGATCTAATTTTGGAGCTTATAGGATTTTGTATTTCAGATATGATTGACAAATGTTAATGGTTGAATCATGCATCTCATGCACCCTCCTGCTAAGTGCATTAACCACCTTGTTCTCTTTTCCTTTTATATTCTTTATATCAAAATCATACTCACTAATGAAATATAACCACCTTCTTTTCCTGACATTAAGAATTGGTTGTACCAACAAGTATTTCAGAGCACTATGATCGGTCCTCAACTCAAATATTTTCCCCATGAGGTAGTGCCTCCACATATTCAAGGCATGCACTATGGATGCCAACTCCAAATCATGAGTATCATAGTGTCTTTCATGCTCCTTTAACTTCCTTGATTCATAGCACACTACATACCCATTCTTTATAAGGAATCCACCAAGTCCTTATTTACATGCATCGATGCATACTATGAAATTTTCATTTGCATCAACAATCCTCAGTATTGTGACACTTGTTATTAAATTCTTCAAGTGTTAGAAACCCTTTTCACAATCCTATGTCCACTAAAAATTCACACATTTATTATGTAAAGAAGTAATTGGGTGTGCAATATTTGAGAGCCCCTCAATAAATCTCCTATAGTAGCCTACAAGGCCCATGAATGGTCTCACTTCTGAGACATTCCTTGGTTTTCATCCTTCAATGACATTTATTTTTTCAGGATCTATTGTTATCCCTTCCTTTGAAATAATATGGCCAAATTTATGAATTTATTTATGGTAAAATGAGCACTTACTCAACTTGGCATACAACTGATGCTCCCTTAAAAACTATAACATCATTCTCAAGTGTTTTTCATGCTCTTGTTCGGACTTAGAATATATTAGAATGTCATCAAAAAAGACAATGACAAAGTTTTCGAAGTAATTCTTGAATACACCATTCAAGACACACATGAAAACAATTGGTGCATTCGTTAACCCAAACAACACCACTGCAAACTCACAATGGCCATATCTTGTTCTGAAAGAAGTCTTGTTGATTTCTTATTATTTAATTCTCACCTGATGATAGCGTGACCTGATATCAATATTGGATAATATTTTTGTATCTTTTAGCTCATAAAAAAGGTCATCTATCATTGGCAAAGGATACTTGTTCTTCACAGTTACTTTATTCAACTTCCTGAAGTCAATACAAAGTGTCAAAGTTCCATATTTTTTCTTCACAAACAATACCATATCACCCCAAGGTGACACACTTGGGTGTATATATGGCTTCTTCAAAATATCTTCAAGTTGAATTTGTAATTCCTTCATTTCAGGTGTACTCATCCTGTAAGGAGTGTTACATATTGTAGCTTCTCCAGGCATCACATTGATAGAAAATTCAATATTTCTCTTAGGTGGAAATCCTAGTATCTCCTTCAATACATCTTCAAAAGTTTTTAGGACTGCATAATATTCAATATTTGGGACCTTGTGTTTAGGTGTTTCTTCCATCTGTGCAACAAATATTTGTCACCCTTTCTTATAAATTTTGTTTAGCTATAAGGATGAAAATTCCCTAACAGATAATGCTCTATGAATTCCTTGTGTTGTCCTTACATTGCCTTCCTCATCTAAGAAAGTAAAATATTTATTATAACATTCTAGGACACCACGGTGTTGGTCCAACCAAGCCATACCAATTAGACAATCATAGGAACCTAAAGGTGTGATGTTCAAATATGAGTTGGTGTTCAATCCACTCATGTTCATTGGACATTCCTTAACCATCTCATCAAGTTTTCTTTTAGATCCTGTAGCTAGTTGCACCATCCAAAGTTTTCCAAACTTGTTTCTTGGCAATTGAAACCTTTTCACCATCTTTGGATCTAGATAACTATGACTAGCTCTTGAATCAATTAAAATAGCAATGGGATGGTTATTTATGTTACCTTCTGTATCAATCATATGTCATTTAAATTCAACTTTCTTATTGTCCAAGGATGCATAGATCTTAGGTACATGTCTACCCATGTCTTCCATTGTTTCATCTTCCTGCGCATTCTGAACAATCCTCACTTTTTCACTTCTATGAGGGAAATAATTGTACATGTGATCTCCCTTACAACCCCAACATTGAATAGGTGGTTGACTTGGCCTTTTTTCTAATGACTCTGTCATTTTGGATTCTTTAGAAGACGGTTATTCCTGATAGTTATTTCCGAAGAATGGTGGCTTAGTCCCCTTCTTTCTCTATTCCATATTGCTTTTGTTCTTGTCTTCCCAATCTTTCTGGTAATATGTTTTCCCTTTTTGTTAATCATAAAGGAAATTAGCCCTTGTTATTGTTTCCTCCAATGTTTGGGGTCATTATATTGTATTCAATCACTAATAAATGATCACATCCCACTCAAATATATCTAAATCTTAACTTGCTCATCTTTAATGAAGAGAACATATTTCAACAGTTCTAAAAATATTTTTTCATACTCATCTATGGTCATACTCCCTAGCTTGAATTCAAATAATTCCTTCATCTTCTTGTCATAGTATCTCTTAGTAAAGTATTTCCTTTGAAAAAACCTCTTGAATTATCTCCAAGTCACCTTCTTCTCATCAATGTGTTGTACCTGCACATATTGGTCCCACCACATTGATGCTTTTCCATTGAGCTTATAAATAACAATTCTACCTTCTTCTTGTGAAGAGTAATTATGCAATTGAAAATACTTTCTCATGTTTAGTAACCATGTCTTTGCATCCTCATCCTTCTTTTGTTCACCATAAAAAGTAGGAGGCTTAATTTTGTTCATTTCCCCTGTAGTTCATCCACCCCAGTCCTCTTCTTAGGTTTCTTGAAAAGACTTGAACTATTGTGCTCTCTCCTAGTGGAATTCCTTGGAGAGTGGTGGTGTTGTACTGCGCATTGATCTTCCCCTCTTATCATGAGACTTATGTCTTCCTGATCTCCTTGACTCAGTCTCCTTATCCATATTCTTCTCAATTTTGTCCAAGATGTGCATTAGCTTGATGTTCAAGTCTTCTTGTTTCTTCTTCACTTTCATAAGCCTCTCATTATCAACTTTATATCTTAGGACATCCCTTTCTAAACATTTTATGGTCTCTATGAAGTTTATTCTTTCTTCCTTACCTTCATTACCCATATGGACATACATTCCTATGATCTCTTCTTCATGGATGAAAATATCATGTACATATTCCATGATTCTAAATTGGCATTGATATTGTCCTCATATAATTGTTGTTAACTCTGCAAAATGTGCAGGCAACAATTTTTTTAGGCTAAACAATTTAACAAATCCATGAAATCATGTAGAGTTTAGTTTCCATAAAGCTTCATAATTCTTTCTTCTGATTTCTTGGGAAATTAATAGTCCAATTGACTTTGTGCGCATTACTTCTCCATTATAGCCCACAATTAGAATATGCCAACTTTTCATACGAAAATGTAAAATGTAGCACATGTACTACATGCCAATAACTAATGTGCACATTTTTCTATTGCACGCTGATATTTATTGCACACAATTTTCATGTGGCGCACCAACACTCTACACACACTACCAACACCACACCACACCACACCATGCCAAATTTTAGTGTGTTCACACCACGTGCCAATACTTTTTGCGCACCAATATTCTTTCACATGTGAATATCTACTGAGCATAGCTTTAATGTTGCATACCGATATTATGCACATACTGTCAGATTCAAACTGTGCACTAGTAGTTATACCTTCAAGCGACGTGAATTTCCATGCACAACATACCAATGTTGTAGGCGTAAAAACAATTCAAATTGTGTTCTACGAACATTCCAAGCACACATATTGTGCATCACATTATTAGTCGTGTGACACAAGTTTTTCACCTTGTGATATCAAACTTAGCGCGCTTTTTCGCGCATCCAACTTCTGTGCACGCAACCAACTATACATGACACAGTGCCAAAATTTAGTGTACATAATTGTGCACCTTTATTTTCTGCACAACCCAAAAAAATTTAGTGCGCACAACTGTGACACATTATATTTTTACGCCACTATCTCCACACAGGTGCAATACCCCATTTTTAATGCACACACATGCACATATTTAATTTTTGTGTGCATCATTACTACTTAATGCGCACAACATTTTCGATACTTAATTGATTTCTCCATAACTTTTCGTTGCAGAAATTGGGTATTTTGACAATTTTCACCCAATTTCTACCATGAACATTATGTAATCATGAAATTTTCTCAATTTCACTACAAGATACCCAAATTCAACCTCTGCAACTACAAATTGATGTTGATGTTATTCTCGGTGCAAATTTTCCAATTCATTCACGAATTGAGAATTTTGTTCAAACAATTTCACTCAAACTGTCGCAATTTCCTTGTCACCTCAAATTTTATCAATTCTTTTGTGAATTTTCTAAACATGGATTAAAATTAGGAGTATCTCTTCACTTAGCCAAATTTCCCCAAATTCTCCATGAATTTAACAATAGAGATTGGGGCTTTTACCCAATTCCATAACAATTACTTCAAATTTCCATCATGGACAGACTGTAATTTGAGATTTAGCCATTACTGAATTAAATTTTCTGCGAGAATGAACTTCAGCGTGATGCTAACTCGACCCATCTAGGATCAGTGTTGAAACTCAGCTCTGATAACAATTTGTGACACCCCCAATCACCCAGGCAATGAATATCACACAAAAAATTTCTCTTGGCATCAACTCTGATACCAAGTTATTATATACCGAGATACCTACTCGAAAATGCCACTTAAAAATTGTCTTTCTTTGATACTACACTGTGATGTTTCCTTTACCAACAATTAAACAAGATTTCTATATTATTTATTAAAACATAAAATACCTTGAAATGCATGGTTACATATATATTAATAACAAAATTATACAAAAACATAAAGAAGATTATACACACAACATAATCAAGATAAACCCATGGGAGAAAATGCACAATTATTAATGAAAAACATGATTCAACACACAAATTGACACTTATATTTGAATAAATAACACCAATTGTGTGCAAGCCTTCCATTTTCCTCCCATACTTATACCATATTGTTCATAAATCTGAATAGTGGGTCACCCCCGAGATGGGGGTAAACTCCAGTTGGGTTTCAAGCTAAGTATCTCAGTCCAGAAGAAACAAAGTCACAGGTAACTCAGTCACATGTGACTCAATAAAAATAAACTATGTCACATACTGATAGCCTACAATTTCTCATTCCCCACATGTCTGTCCCACCCGAGGAAGAGTGCCCCTTCTCTGCTCAATAGTCCTTCAACTTTCACACTTTCCTTCTAGGGATTTAGAAACATGTCGGAAATGAAGTCTCATAGCCATGTCATTGTAGTTTGGCACCTAGGGAAGTAATTCCTAACAATTCTCTCACCTAGAGAGAATGAAATATCCCATGGTCCTGACAACCCACTTCCTCAATTCTCTCTCCTCGATATAATGCAATGTCCCGCAGGCTTGACAAACTGCCTCTTTAGTGTATCTCTCCAAGTTAAGCAATGCACAGGTAATGTATCTCTCCAAGTTAAGCAATGCACAGGTAATTGCGACAATAACATTCCAGTTTTATGACATAACAATCGGGTCATGATCATAACTCAGTCATTGCCCTCCCTGAATGATCGAATGATAGTCCCAAAAATGGTACTAAGTCCCAAGCTATCTGTATGGATGTTCCCAACTTGACACTTGTCACGTTGAGAACTTCCTTCAGTCCACACATCTCTCTCTCTTGGAGTTAGGATAATATAATACCTTTACTTTATACTTTTAAGAAATATTAATATAATATTCCTTAAGCTCCCTTATCTTATCCCCCTTAAACTCAACTAGTGGAGTTATAAACCTCCATACTCTTTTACGTCGTTGGTCTACCATAGTGATATCTTTTCATTATGTTTACATATGATTACATTCACAATATTAGTACAGTAGTATTGATCCTTTGCATCCAGACTCACAAGCCTCAAAATACACAGATCATGCACTAAAACTAGTGCACACAAAACTTATGGGATGCACACACTCTCCTTTCAGTGCACCATCCTCGCGCCCTTACATAGGTGCACATTACAACATAACATACATACAAAAGGCTCTCTGACCTTCAAAACTTGTGCACTAAGATAGTCTGCATTGAATTATGGAATGTGCGCCAACCTGGAAGGCTCTTCCTTTAGTGCACCATCCTCGTGTGATTATACCAGTGTGCATTGTATCCATTTGAGTTGTTCTTCTTTTAGTGCACTATCCCTACACGCTTACACAAGTGCACGTGCCAAATACATTAAACTGCATGCTATATTCCTTTTAAATTGCGTAGACTCTTTTGATGCGATATTCACGAGCATTAACTTAATGAGTGCTGCACCAAACCAAATATCTTACACTATCAACTCACTAGGTTATATGTAAATGAAATTTACATTCATATGTACACTTCGGGTTCATCCTAGGGGTATTACACGTTGTGAAAAATATAAATTCGTATAGGGGAGAAAATAAATGCTCACATATTCTCTGATATTATGTTCAATACTTGTGCTCCCAGAGGACTTTGCAGTAGATGTGGATTGTTGGGTCTGAGGCCCACCATCTCCATCCCATCCTTGAGTACTGATGGGCTATGCACATAATGTCTAGGAGGTAAGAAGACATGAAAATTTGTGAAGATCCTGGGATGGGCTTCTGTGACCATGGTGAGTGCCACTATCAAATTCTCTAATAAAATGTCGTCCCAATTGAATTATAGTCCCTCATCTGCACAATAATAGATTAAAGGCATGTACAATACAAAGAAATGGGATCCATCTGGTTCATTGTACAACTGACACACCATAGCTACCATATACTGATAAGGTCTCCTCAAGGAATTTGTGGGGTAACCTCCCTTGGTCTCGTGTTTGAACTGCTTATCAAGTTTGTACTACTTGGGGCATAGTTCATTAGTTGTGTGTTGAAATTCATCAAGAAGTTTATTATCTAGCTTTCTCACTCCTTTGTCTCAGTGATAACATTTTTCCAAGTTCTCAGGTCAAAATGTTGCTATGGGTTCCCCTTTAGTATTGCAAATGCATCTGTTCCCAGATCACCGTGTTTTATAATCCAAGCGATATTGGAAACAACACAAGGGAAGACAACAACGTGGGTTGCAACTCTAAATATCCCATATCATGAGAGAAGTTGATGACAAGTGTTCCGATGACTATTGACACAATTGTTGTGAAAAACTTGGATGACTATCGGTGCCGTTGATGTGAAAGGCCCCGAAAATCATTGGTAGAGTTGACTTGAAAGGCTTCAATAAAGGTTGGCGATCGATTTAACTCCTCCGCTCTTATCGATGGAGTCGATACCAACTCCTTTGATACAATCGAAGGAGCTGAAGAGAAAATCTCTGATGACTTGGATAAATCGAATAAGTTGTGTCCAAACCTTCCATGGTTAGTGAGAGAAGTTCATGCCAACTATGCCGATAGTTATGGGTAGGTTTCTGAATTTTTTTTGGCAACTCCCCGAAAATTTGAAATTCGTTTTGTTCCTCACTAAGATTCGGTGTATGGTTTAATCTAGGCCAAGGATTGAAATCTTCCGTGGAGGGACTTCCAGACTTGAGTTTATACGTGCCCTATCGATTAACTAAAGTCAATGTTGTCTTTGTGGCGAAGTATTAGAGTTTGAAAAATAATGGTTTAGAGCCATGTCAATGGACGTATCGCTAGTGCCCTAGCATCCCCGGATTGTGGCAGGGTATTAGGTTTCTTTTCGATTCTTCCTTGGCCGAGGTTTAGGCGGAACTGTGAATAAGGACTTGCGTAAGAGGATGGTTGAGAAGCCCATGTGGGGGAGGGGGATGCGACGATATACCTGGGGTTTTGTCATCATTTGGCTCGTAAAATAATGGCTCGAGAGAAAGGACCAAATCCATGGACGAGTAGAGGAGAAGTCAGGAAAGAGAACCAGTAATGGTGTGAGTAGTTCATTATAGTGAAGGGAGAGTGCAAAATTTTAAACCCAAAACATGCTAAGCCATAACCCTAGAGTAGCCCACTCACAGTTCGTTTAATGACACGTGAAGGTTGTTGATCGGTTGCGGGCTATGAGCTTCGGGTTGTCTTGGCTTTGGTGTGGCTTTCCTATCATCGGTGTTCAATAAACAATAAGGGTTGAAGATGAGGTTTTATTTATAGGTTTTGGCAAGTTGCGCAATAAATCCAGGTATGTGGGAAGCTTTTAAATAGATAGAGTTGTTAGGAAGTCCTTAGATGTACATCGCAAGACTTCGTGGGAAGTCCTCAGATGCCCATCGGAGGATTTGTGATTTAACACAAAGGTTGCCAGAGTCAATCGGATCGGAGTAAAAAACAAGAACTTGTCAAAGCTTATCAAAGGAGTTTGGAGGAACTCCTCTTATTTACATAGGAGGTGTTGAAGGTAACTCCTCTTAAGTACAAGGTAACTCCTCTAACGTACATACATCAGAGGAGTTTCAATTAACTTTGCCTAAAATACAATTTTGAAAACTTTCTAGTGCTTTCGATTTGAGGGATGTGGACTTAAGAAAGGTGAGGCTTGAGGAATGATTTTTTTTTGAGCAAGATGAAGAACCAACAGGAGAGCTTATCAAAGTCTGAAAAATACAAGGTACCCCATTTTCTTGAAAGGATTTTGTACATAAATTATAAGAAAATGAAGGGTTGTAAGGATTTTGTACAGCAGGTAGTTAGATAAATATAGAAGAGATATGAATCCCTCGTGTCAATATATTAAAACTTAATCCAATCTATAAGATAGACCATTACAAATGCATCTTGAATCTTTTATCTTATAACACAGATAAATTAATAAAATTCATAATTATAATTTTCTTTTATCTTATAACACAGATAAATTAATAAAACTCATAATTGTAATTTTCCTTTTAACATAATAATGGAGGTAGTCATACAGCCATCTCAACCGAGGAGAAGTGATTTTTTCCAATGTGAAGCACCTTCTCCCAGCCCAATGACACGAAATGCTAATAGACGGAGGAAGCGATTTTTTTTCCTAGTGTGAAGCACCTTCTTTCTCTCTGCCCAATAATAGAAATGAAACATTGATATACTACAGTAATGAAACATTGATAAACATATATTGAAAGGAAACATGCAAAAATAAATAGACAGAAGTAAAATTAAGGAATCATAATTAACAATAATGGTGCTATTAACTACGGACGTTAGTAACAGAAATACTTAGCAGAACACAGGGATCATAACAGAGATCTACCTTATATTATAACTCATACATCGTCTGGTATACAATACTATCAAATCATGGATAAAGAATAGGTAACCTGCATCCCCAGGCGTGGAATTTCAAACCTCAGGATGCAGATTACACATTCATAGTCCCCGGCGAAAACCTTAATCTGGAATGAGATATAGCTTGCAACCTGTATCCACTACCCATATGTTTAGTATTGCGTGCCACGGAGTTGGTATCCTGGTGGAAGTAATTATATTAATACCAGCAGAAGTAAGGAACAAGGATCATGCCCAGCATATGCCACGAAAAAGACATCGGAATATAGGGTGAAGATAGGTGCGTTTAAGGAGGAACATGCTTCGATGTTTTTGTTCCTTTATCGGTGCTACTTTCTGTCATTTTTAAGGCATCAAATTTTCCTTTTGATCGGCCTCTTGGTATATTCTATTTGATTTTTCTAACTCCCGCTTCAGAGAAGCAGTACACACGCAGTACAATCCAGATGATCGAGTTTTATACAAAGGTTTTAGTGAGATTATAAAAATACTTAAATATCTACCTTACCCAAACTGCATAATGCACCATGCTTCTTCTTTCAATGCAAAGATCCTTGAGATTATAATACAAATTGGTGGAAGACAAGAAGCCCCGCTCACAACAAATATACTATATCGCTGCTGTAATGCTCTAAACCTGATATACAAGTTGCAAATTTGTATAAGCTTTGTTTATTTATCCTTTTGATTTTTTTTCCATTAGCGCTCTCCAATATATTTGTCCATTTAAGTTAAACACTTTATGTTTAAGTCGTCTCCTCCCATCTTTTCATTTCTTATGTATATATATTAATTTTGAGATAAACTAAGTAGACCCTCATTTATATCCGACTATTTTGTCTTTATTATATAAAATGCATAACAATTGATATATTATTAATTTTGAACAATTAAACTTAGACCCTAGTTTATATTCGACTATTTTGTCTTTATTATATAAAATGCATAACAATGGAGTAAAAGTGGATGGCCTCCATTAATATTAAGGGAAGTGTTATTAGATATTGATTATGATGATAAACATTATTTTTTTTAGATTGTATCAATCTAATTTAAAGAAGTTCTGTGGAAGAGTTAAACATATATTAACAAATATACATATTATTATAATATGGTAGAAAAATAATGACCCATAAAATATTTGAAGAAAATGAAGTCTAATTATATTAAAAGGTAATATCTAAATTGAAAAGCTCATTCAATACATATGATGTAACTGTTTCTTAAGAAAATTGTAACGATCTTAGTTAAACAAATATTTAAAGATTATAAAGTAAAATTAATTAAAGAAAATAATTGTGATTAATTAAGTTATACTATAACTACACATCACATTTAATGACCTTGAGAAATAAATTTAAAAGATCAATGAAAAATGTTAAAAAATGGTTGCATATGCAAAGAGGGAGCCTATGAATCCCGAGAAGATAAAACATTTAAGGAGGGAGAAGGGACATGCACGGGGGGTGGTTGGAAGAGTAGCTGCATGAGTCGGCGAAGGAGGAATAAGAAAAGGGGAAAGGTTGACGGGAGGATCATTCGACGGGGGGAGAGATTTTCTGAGGAGTATGACATTGCTGTGAGCAAAGAGTTTGGTACTGTGGCTTTTGATCAGTTCAGGCACTGAGTTGCTGGAGGTTTTGGGCACGGGGGCTAGGATATCCGTAGATATCCTGGAGCTAGGTAGTTTTCCTAGTTGGCAGGGAGGACAGTAGTTTTGGGCAGTTATTTTCCTGTTTGTGGCAGGGTTGATCTACGTAGCAGGTAGCAGGAAGGAAAAAACAAGACACAGAGGCAACATAAATTAGCATCAGAACCAGGTACTTTGTTAAGTTATGTATTTACTTCTTTCTGCCATGAAATCAATATTTATTGATAAATCTAAGTTACTGAAGTTGTTGTTATGAAAATCAATATTATGCTAGGAAGTTATTGTTTCAATTTACTTAATAAAATGTTTATGAAACTTAATGATGTTTAGAGTTATCGGTTGTTACATATGGTATCAGAGCGTCTTAGTTCGAAATCTGGGCCCACGGGCCAAAACCCGAGTGTTAACTCCAGCCACGCTTCAACTACAAGCAAAAACGTCCAGTCTGACCCAGTACGACTGATACAGTATCCAAAAATATACTCAGGTAGTACCCCTAAGTTATCCAAGCAAATGATCTCATAGATATATCACAAGTAACCACTCTAGGCAATACTCTTTAACTGGATCATGTATGGTCACTACAGTTTTAGTCTGAACATTCAAAGGAATGCCTTTAAAATAGTGGCAGCAAACTGGATAGTTGGAAGGATCACTTCCCACAAAATGACTATCCTTAAAGAAGCCTGAATAAAGATATTAAGCACGAAAAACAGAGATGATAACTTAATTTTATTTTGAGCAATACTTGTCAATGAAGTTTCGGGTAGAATAGACACCTGAAATTGATGAAAATGTTGAGGGAAACTTTTGTCTAAAGCTTGAAGTTGGTAAGAATTAATAACTACATGAATTATACTAAATAAAATGCAAAAGGACAATTGCAGGACCTTGAAAAGGCCTACTTCATTTCGAACTTACCTAAAAGAGGAACTGCCAATGCGCAGTCAAAAAAAAAGAGAAGGAAATTTAGAAGACTTGTATCGCGCGGGAACAGTGTAAACTAGTTGCCTGTATTAGCCTCAGTGATATTTTAAATAATGAATAATATCAGGAACTATAGACCCATACAAATTTTAACCTTGCCAAGAAAAGCTGTTTATTACGCAAGAGAATGGATCCTAGCCGTTGATCTCGGCAGGACAGGCGTCAGCGTTCTGGGGAGGAATCAGGATTTTTCCCATCGGAGATTTCAGGAGAGTAGAACCGTTGCGTCGGAGAATCGCGATCCGCGATTTCCCGATAGGATCG
>SNQJ01S0083528.1:0-34680 GCA_010110895.2 Picea sitchensis | reverse complement strand
GAAAATATTAATATTTATAATTTTCATTTAATAAAAATGTTTCTAAATCCCAAATTTTAATTATAAATATTTTATATTAAAATAGATCCAAACGAAACACACGGAGGTGATAATGGAAAGAGGTGCTAGTTAGGGTTTGGATCAATGAAAGCAGTAGATAGGAACATGGAGACCACAACCTCAAGGATAGGAAGGGATCGAGCAAGGGGCGGAACTAGCGCAACAATGGAGGGAAACAAGAAGAAGGTGACAAAGCCTCAAGGGAAAAAAAAGGCATGGACACAATAACCCAGGAAGAAAAAGAAGGGAACAATAATAAGTAATTTAAGGAACCAATGTCAAGGGGACCCATCCTGATTACCAAGGATAAAGGAAGGGACAAGGCACAACTGGCTTATAAAGAGGGACACATCCAAGAACATGACAAAAAGTTGCAAAACAAATGTTTTCTTAAAACAATAGAGAACCTGAGGTACGAGGACACATACCCACTTATCAAAGAGTAAATTGAGCATATGAAGGACCACACACTAATCGGTAAGTTCATGGGACTATGGCCATCATAGAAATCACTCATGCTCTAGGTCCAAACCTGATGGAAAGTGAAAGGTAGCATAGATGTTAAATTGGGATCGAAAGGCTTCTTTACAGTTATTTTCTCTTTCTCCTCTGATAGAATTAGAATATTTGATGAAGGGCCATATTTATTTAATTTGGGTGGCTTACATATGACATACTGGACCGAGAGGTTCTCCCCTAAGAAGGAGGACTTCAAATCAACCTCGTTCTAGATCATACTATACTCTTTTCCACAGGATTTTTGGCATCATGAAACTTTGGAAGGAATAAGAGATATATAATGGGATCATATGTAAAAATATCAGAGATAATAAGAATAGGAAAACACGCTTCATGCACATGAATCTAAGTGTACATGAATGTAGTTGAAGCCCTTGCGAAATCAATAGTGTATCATTTTAGGACCAAGTCTAGGTCCAGCCTATAGATTATGAGAAAATACCCTTTCGATACAGAAATTGCCATGAACATGGGTATTTATATATGGAATGTCCCCAAAACTCAAGCCCAAAACAAAACAAGGGGAGAGAGAAAAAATATGGGGAGGGATTTACAAAGATTCCAAATAAGAGGAAGGAAGAAAAAAAGGGAGCATGAAATAAAGGAGATACATCAAAGAAAAGTTCAAACAAATTCCAAAAACTAGTAGCCAAAGAACATCCAACCACAAAGGGGTGTAAACATAAACAAATCTTGGCTATCCCGGCGACAGATCCGACCGCAGAAGATAGGAAAATAGAGGAGATTCTGAAATGCCACAAAATGGAACCAAAAAGCCTCAAAAATCTTGAGAAGGAAGAGGAAACTATAATGAAAGAAATCATAGACATAGAGGGATATTAAGAAGAAATGGAGGAGGAACTGCAAAACATGGAGTTGGAGGAATCATAACTTGATCTCAAAGTCGTCATTCAAGCCCATGGAGAGATGGAGATAAATAAGATGCAGGGGAGCCAAATCAGACAACTATACCAAGAGATAAAGAAAAGAGAGGGTAATAAGGGGGGTCAAGAGATACCCACAACCTCAGAAATAATCTTGGGGATTAAAAGAAACACCATCAAGAACCCAAGAAAACCAACAAGGGAGGAAAAGATAAGAGGATGAAAATCCCAAAAGTAATTCCTGGAGGAAACAAGAGCCTTACTAATAAATTGAGGGAAGGTAGTTGGGATTCCATAGAAGTACTTACATTCCCAACCAAAGTGTTAAGAATGGAGGTAATCTCATGGAATATAAGGGGACTAATGGAACCATCAAAGAACAGAGCGTTAAAAAGGAAGTTAACACAAGAAAAAAAAGATTTTTGTATTACAAGAGACTAAGTGTGATGGAGATACAATGTGCAAGATAACCTACAAAATATTGAAAATTAATGAAATGATTTGTATACAAGCAGAAGGAGTGACAGGGGGATTAATACCCATATGGAACCCAACTAATTCAAAGTGGAAGGTGTGTATCAATTTCCAAGGATCCTAACCATCCCCTATCAGGCCCTTAGAACGGGGAAACGTGGCTACATATCCCATGCATCTGGACCCCTAAATCAAGACGTAAAAAGAGGATTTCTAGGAACCCTAGTATAGCTGTGGAAAATCTTACAAGATCAACATTGGATAATGGGAGGAGACTTTAACCTCATAAAACCCATTGAGGAAAAGAAAGGAGGGGTTAGAGAACTATACCTGGAAAATAAAAGATTCAAGGAATTTTTGGAGGAATTAAACCTGGTGGATCTACCAACTCAAGGGGGAATTTTCACGTGGAATAATCGATGTGGGGGGATAAAGGAATTGGCAGAGAGGATAGATAGGTTACTGGTTTCTAGGAATTTCTTGCATCACGCTCAAGGCCTTGGAACTGAGATCTTACATATCCCAGGCTCAGACCACTTGTCGATCCTAGTCAGTTGGGAGACACAAACCCCCCATCATCTGAAACCATTTTGATTTGAGAAATTATGGACAAGAAGCCAACAATTTCTCCTCATGATGTCAATAAGGTGGAACAATCAGCCCAACCTTCTAGGACTAAAATGTACCAATTCCAGCAGAGGCTAAAATACACAAAAACATGATTTAAAAATGGAACAAGGAGATATTCAAAAATATCCAAGAGGAAAGGAGAAAATTAGAAGGTATAATGGAGGAGCCGCAACAACAAATAATCCACCATGGGCTATCCCTACTTCTGTGACTAGAGGAAACCTAGCTCCAACAAGAAATCATAGAGAGAGACATCCAATAAGAGATCCTTATTCTGTACAAATATAGGGTTCAATGGTTTCACGAAGGAGTAAAAAAACTAAGTTTTTCCATATCTCCCTTCTTTGGTGCAGAAGCCAAAATAGTATAGAAACTCTCTAGAACATCGATGGCACAGTGGCAGATAATCATGATGATATTGAATCAGATCTCGTGAAATACTATAGGACCCTTGTGACGAAACCATAAGGGGACAAGATGACTTGAAATGCACCAAATTATAGAGGCGATTCCATCTTTGATATCTCCAAAATAAAACAATAGTATCACTCACCATATATCTATGGAAGAGGTGGAGGAGGTGGTCAGGGAGAAGCCTTTGGGAAAATCCATGGGAACATATGGGTTTACGTCATAGTTTTTTAAAACCTATTGGAGCATCTTAGGTACAATTTTTTGGGAGGTGGTTGAGGAATCGAGGAAATCATGGTCAGTGCTTAAGGTGTTAAATTCCATATTCCTTACCCTTATCCCAAAATAAAACAACGCAAGAACGATAGACAAGTTCCACATGATCTCTCTATTTAATGTAATCTACAATATCCTCATGAAATTCATAACTAACAGGTTGAAACCCATCCTACACTCAATTATCTCCTCGAAACATGGATGGTTTGTGGAAAGTAAAGAGATCCTGGATGGTATAATACTAGCTCATGAGACCATCTTATGAAAGGGGAAATCAGGTATGTTGATAAAGAGATAGCTCTCAAAATCTTATGAAAGGATAAATTGGGAATTCCTATGGGAAATTCTAAAACCTTCCAGGTTCGAGAAGGAGTGGATTTCTTGGATCATGGCTCTCATCTTTTCTACCTTTTTTGGGATTTTGATCAATGGCTCCCCATTTGCAACCTTTTAGGCTTCAAGGGGAATTAGATAGGGGGACCCCCTGTCCCCCTTCTAGTTCATAATCGTTGCTAAGGGACTGGGTAGATACATTAAGAGATCCAAAGTAGTGTGTCTAGAGTAGATACTTCTTTCTTGTTTAGAGGATAAGAAATTTTAAATGTGTAATATTCACAAGATCAACATATAAAGAAATAAAAATAATGTTACGAGTTCATTCATCTTTACATATATATTGCGATCAATTATACTTTTATATTTTTAGTTAGATCTTTAATTTTGAATAAATTTTGTATCCTTTTTACAACACTTTAACTCTTTTTTCATCTTTCTTTAATTTATATAGTTTTTTTTAATTTATAAATAAAATGTTTTTCATTGGTAAAATCTTCCTAATGTTTAAGATATATCCTCTCTTTGAAATTAGAATTAAGAAAATCGGGTTGGACATCTAAGGTATATTCCAACTATGATTGGAAGATACAACACAATTATATTTAACTTTACAACATGTTTAAAGATATTAATATAGTCAATCCTTACTACTTAACAATATCCTCTAATAATAAGGTCAGCGGAGGCGGCTGGATGGTAAAGTCGTTCTTGCAGCGAAGGTCAGGTCTTGTGCTCAAACCCGAGCAAGGACGTGGTCTAGCTGCAGAAAGCTTAACTGGGCCAAGCCCACATACTTTTATCCTCGGATGGGGTGTTAGTGTAGTCACCGTGGCATACGATGGGAGCAGGCACCAGCCACCGCGACATGGAGTCACGTGATGGGCTCGTGCCATAGCCCGCCACCCTCCTCTGCGATTAAATGGACATAACTGCGATACAAAGGGGCATTTATGAAGTCTTCTCCCCTTCTTTGCGCTTTTGAATGGCTTGGTTCACAATGCTTGTCATTTACCTCTGCTTGCTTCTCGCAGGGCTCATCCCTTCGCAGCATTGGCTTGACCCTGCTCAAATTCTCTGGGTCGATGTCGCCCATGCCATATACCTTTACCGGGTGCTCTCAATCTCCTCAGCCAGTCGCACTGTGTACCTTATGACGCATCCACGGGGAAGACCAAGGAGGGGCTCTCCTTGGAAGCCTCGTCGACCCTCGGTCACGCCTCTTGACTCGCCCTCCATCTGTTCCTCCCCCCGCCTTTAGTCTGAGTTTTTCTCTGCTTCCTCTCATGTTCCGCCGAACGCGCAGTTCAATTTTCTGGCAATAATCCCCCGGTCGCCAAACTCACTCTTACGACACTTTCAAGACCCTCCGGTGAATCCCTCTGCCCCCACGCGAATCCTTGACCCTCTGGGAAACTTAGGCCGCGAACCTTCTCCTCATCGTGCGCCTAGGAAGGCTGGACACCATTTCACCGATACGTTCAACAGTGTGCAGTTCAGAGACAGCCTGGTTATCTTGCACGATCTAGTCTTTGAACTCTGTCAGGGGGTGGAGGACCTTCATTTTCGCCTACAAGCTACAGATGAAAAGGTGGCGAACAATCTTCAAACTCTCTCCTCCATGCATGAATATTTATCCTTGGATCCGACCGAAATGACTCCAATGGAGGAACCCACTGCCGCTACAGGTGAAGGTCAGGACAAGGCATAGCGCCCAGCAGAAATGGAGCGGGAGAAGGATGAGCGAGAGAGCAACGCTGATGGAACTGCGTGCGACGTGAAAGATGGAAGGAAATGGGCAAACCAGATGACGTATGTTGAGGAGGAGCCTTGGACATAGGACCTCCACGGCACGTGGCCAGGCTAGCTGCCACGTGTCTAGGTCTTTAGTGTTTTTCAAGTCTTGTCAGTCTTCTAGTCTTAGAGGATAAACAGTTTGTCTACTGCCTTTTTATTATCTTATCATATGACTTATTTGACTCATAAGCTGGCTGGACTAGTTTCCCTTTGTTGGGATAGTCCAATAACTACAGCATGGCTATCTCTGTATTTTTCTACTCTACTTTAGCTCTGGAAGGCTCTTAATATATATATACTTCTTATTTACAAAAAAAACAATATCCTCTAATAATCAATATCTTTGTATTTATGAATGTTTCCATCAAATTTAGATTGAATTGTATAGACCACTTAGAACCAATTACATTATTGTTTTTCAAATAGATAACTAGATCCTACATATTCCATTTTTCATTATTTCATCATATTCTTCTTCATACAATCAACCCAAATTGTATAATTAAATTTTTTTTTTAAAATAAGAAGGCTCTCCAATAATTAACACTCAAAACAAAAGAAGATAGTATTTATCCATGATTTGTATGCATCTCTTCTTTGTTACTTTCCTTTTCTCAATCTTTCATGTAGTATCAATGATGAGTGACTTGGGTTCTTTTTCTTGATATTGAAGTGGTATACAATTCCTTCATCATCAAATCAATGATAAAACAAAATGCACTTCTTCCTGTTTACTTTCAACAAAATAATGAAATATACATTTATATTACTTAAAAATACTTCATAAATTATATGATTATATAATTTATACTCATTTTGTGTTTTGCAATATTCAACCAAAAAAATTTAACTTAAAACTTTAAGTTGATTATTTGGAAAGTTATAACCAAAAACTATTTAATATGATATAAGGAAGATAAAAAATCATATAATACTTTTGTTTTCTAAATACATGTATATTAACTATTTACCCATACACTTCTATGTTGTGTATTATAGGAAACTATTATTTTTCTTCTTATCTCATGATTATTTGAAAAGTTATAACCAAAAACTATTTAATATGATATAAGGAAGATAAAAAATCATATAATACTTTTGTTTTCTAAATACATGTATATTAACTATCTACTCATACACTTCTATGTTGTGTATTATAGGAAACTATTATTTCTCTTCTTATTTCATAGTTTTCATAATATTTCATAAATTTGTTTTCAAGAAATTACTCATTACACTTCTATGTTGTTTATTATAGGAAACTATTATTTCTCTTCTTATCTCATAGTTTTCATAATATTTTTTATCCATATACTTCTATGTTGTGTATTATAGGAAACTATTATTTCTCTTCTTATCTCATAGTTTTCATAATATTTCATAAATTTGTTTTCAAGAAATTACTCATTACACTTCTATGTTGTTTATTATAGGAAACTATTATTTCTCTTCTTATCTCATAGTTTTCATAATATTTCATAAATTTGTTTTCAAGAAATTACTCATTAGTACTTATGTAAATATTTAATATTTTTATGGATTTTTTATTTCTTCCACAACTCAATTTTTTTTTAAATTTTCTGATATATCACCTTTTAATTATATATACTTATATATATACTATATATATATATATATATATATATATATATATATATATATACTATATATATATATATATTATGTATAGAAACATAAAAAAACATTTAGTTTATAGATATCTATATATATTACCTTTTACCTTAAACACTTTTCTCTCATTTTTTTCATTTACTTTTTAAAACTAGGTTTTATGCTATTTTTATAAAGCTCATTATTCTCATGTATAGAAGACACATTCTTTAATAATATAACCTTCACCATTTTATTTTATGGGATAGAAACATTACTTGATATCTCTAAATCTTGGTTGTATGGTTGTACATAATTTACATGCTAAATGAATTAAAAAGAAAGCTTGTAGAATCTTCGTCTTACCCCTTCAGTGTTAACATTATAACTATTTTTTATATTTTTGTTAAACACATGTGTGCAAAATCAATTTACATGGCTATAACAAATTTATCTATTTATATATATCTTTTTTATGAATTATTAAAAATATATTATATTATCAATTTGTTTTATTAATTGTCTTGACATATATAACATCATGTATAATTTCTCATGATATTTCTCATGTTCCAAAATAAACTATTTTAAATTATCTATAAAAAGTTTTAAAGCGTTTTATTTCTATCATAATTAAGAGATTCAAGATTATTAGAGATTTTCCTTTTTAATAAAATCGTATTGGGATATTTAGCCTTAGGAGTTAGTTAAGATCTACTTGGTCTAATATGTGGATTGGTAAAAGTGTGTTTCTTTGGTATGGATAGTATGCATTTGTAGTTAGGCAATCCGGCCAGTCCCGCGATATGTTCCGGACATAGAGTGATCCCAGAGCCGGTTCCTCTCCTCGATCTTATGACCATTGATCCGTGGCTTAACACCCGATTGGTCCATGATCTCTGTTAAAAGAGCATGGAGGTCATTTGTTGATGATGATTGTGAGAAACTCTCTTGTAAATCTCTCTATGAAATCTTTTCCTTGTGTCATGCTCCAAGTACAATTACACGCGTTGGATGGAAGTAGTGGATGTTTCCCGTGGGGTTTACCTTCGGTTGTTTTGATATTTGATCTGGTTTTGTGATTGGTCACTGAAGGTGTTCATCCTTTGTTGGAATACTGTGTTGTCGAACATGGTATGGAGCTGAGGGCAGCTCTGACGTAGATCGAGATCGTGAAGCCCAGTTACCTCATCTCCATTTTCTAGCATTTTGTATGATTCACGGGCTGAGCCGGACATTTCCATTCGTTTGGAGCAGCTTTTTCGATGGGGAACGTTTTCACTTTCGAAAGGTTTCCGTTTCGAGATCACGGCCATTCACGATTCGAATCGAGGGAGGTATAAAGTGTCGAATCACATTTTAATTTTTGCAAAGTTTGATTTTATTTGGTTTAACGTATTTTTTTTTCTGGTACTCTCTTTTAGATGCATTCTCTTTGCCGCGCCTTTGCGATCTGGAAAATGAGAAGCGGATGGAAAAGATTATCTTAGGGTAAATAGCGAGATCAACCCTTGTTGTCATCGGCCGAGAATTTTTTCTTAAAGCTGAAGAGTTTTTGGGCATGCTCTCCAAAGGCGTCTTCTTCAACAACAACAACACCCCAATCCTCCTTTTGAACATTACTATATGTTTTTCTAGACCATTTTTTTAAAAGTTGTCTTATTAAGTAGTCTTGAGTTCAAGTCTCTCTTTTGTTACTTTTGAAAAGTTCATGCTAAAATTGTAAAGTGCATTTCACTTCAAGTATAAAAGTGAATCACTATAAGTAGCTTTATATTTTATTTTAGAGTTATTTTGCATGTAACTGCGTGTTATAAAATAACCTCATTGTAAAAGTGATCTACACTTCTCTTTATAAAATTAAGGTCATATAAAGTAACACACTATCACGTGGTTATTTGTTTATCGTTTATGCCTTTTTTAAGGGCATAACTTTCCGCATCGAAGTTCTGCATTTTAGGTGCCGTTTTTTTAAAACCCTTTAGCACCGAGATCTTTCCATCCATATCATTGGTTTCAGCTTTGAAATCCATATTATCTACATATTTAACATGAAGCTACCTCTTTGTCATGCTTACCAGCGACAACTACCTCCAATGGAAATCACATATGGAAGATTTATTAAGAGTAAAGGCTTGTACCAGATTAAATTGGGAAAGGAAAAAACACCCAATGATGATGATAAGAAATCCAAATGGGATAATAGGAATGGCGAAACACGTGGACTAATTGGAATGTCCATCTCCCCCGATCTAAGGTACCATCTTCAGGAGTTGATGAACCCGAAGCAACTTGGGACAAGATTGAATCGTGTTAGGTAAACTCAATATTATCTGAGCACAGCGGTTAGAAAATCAAATCTTGTTAACCCAGGTCCAAGTGAGTTTTTCTTGCCTTGGAGACTATCTATCTAAGTTTAAAACACTCGGACTTTTATGTATAGAATGCAACATAAATGAAAGAACAAAGCGTTGCATATATCTTATTCTACATAAGCTAGGTGGTGCATATTACGTTTGTATATGCATGTGACATGAGAGAGGCTCTAGGGAAGCTTATGTAGAACCCATAACGATTCCTTTTTACGCTAACGATTAGAGAGGAATATAAAGCTACAGCCTTGGGTGATATTAGAATTTTTTTTTTTTTTTTTTTTTTTAAAAGAAAAATAAATAAACCTAGTTGCCAGTGAAAGATAAACAGAAGTATCCCAAGAAGCAACATCCTTGCTACAACAACGAAGCAACCTAAGGGTCCCAAACCCTTTCAGATAGTTCAGCTCCTAATAGTGACAAAGGATCTAAATATAAAAAGAATACTAATAAACATTGCAACTTTTGCAATAAATATGGTCATGATAGTCCGGATGTTTCAAGAAGATGGAAACTTGCCGAAACAGCGATGAAGAAGCACAACTTCAATATTGATGTGATTCCTCTTGTACTTCTTCTTCTCATGGACACTTTTCTATACGGTTTTCTTTCAATACACCTTCTACTACTACTTCTTCTTCTGATGGTGGCTTGCTTATTGATTCAGGAGCATCCTTATCCATGGCTAAAGGGATAAAGCCATATTTTCGGGTCTAAATGGATGTAACACCAAGGAAATGTTGTTGGTGATGATACATCTCTTAGTGTTGTAAGATCTAGAACAATTAGGGTACAAAATGGTCATTTCAATGATAGCATTATGTGTTCCATGAATCTTTCTTGTAACTATTCTCTCGGTATAAATCCTCATTGAATTGATGGTGATTTCACTCATCAGAAGTTGTAATCAAGGATCTAAAAGATCCTAAACATGTTCTTATAGCTTCAAATTTAGCGATGATACCGGGTTGTACAAGTTTGACAACTTTGGGTCATCGGCTTTTTCATCAATTTTTGTTGTTCGTAGCGTTGACTTGAGCAAACTTTAGCATGAAGCGATTTGGACATCTAAACTATCGCTCATTACAGCAACTATGTAATCAATGGGTAGGTGACTCATCTTCCTCTTTGAACATGCGGGGAATGGTGTGTATTCAGATTGTGTTCTCGAGGAAAACATCATGGGGCCAGTTTGATAAGCGTGCCTCTTAGCCGCCTGAATCCGCTATGACTTGTTCACGGTGATTTGTGTGGTTCTCTTTATTCTCCTTCTTTTTTGGGTTGCAAGTATTTCTTAATAACCTTCATTGATGACTTTTCAGACGTACTTGGGTTTACTTCTTAAAGAGCTCAAAAGTGAAGTTTTGACAAGTTTTTTGGCCTACAAGGCCTTGTAGAAAAGCAATATGAACATCAAATTCAAAGGTCAAGAACAAATAATGGAGGCGAATATGTGAACAATAATTTTACAAGTTATTGCACTACATAGGGCATCAAATGCAACCTGCTTGTTCCATATACACCACAAAATGGTGTTGCTAAGAGAAAAAAAACACACATTAAAAAAAATGGCTAACTATATGATCCAACTAAGGGATTAAGTCGATTATTGGGCATAAAGCGATCAAGCTATTAGCGATGCATAGTCAATCTTTACTCCCATAAAGAATGTTAATAATATAACCACTTGGGAAGAAGCTTGGACTAAAATTAAACGGATGTAGAATGCTACGTGTATTTGTTAGTGTAGCATGGGCTCACATTCACGATGAGAAAAGGAAAACATTGCATCCTAAAAGTGAAGTGTATATTTGTTGGTTATTATGAAGATGTCAAGGTTATATAGACTTCTTTAGCCACATTGTAATGAAATTATTCTTAGAAGAGATGTTAAATTTGATGAAAATCTCTTGGCCTATGAGCCTTATTCGACACTTGTGCCTTCTTATCATCTGAGCCATCTTTGGCGGTTATTGCCTTCTTACATTTTGTTCGGATTCTTCTAGCCGGATGATGACAATGAGGATGAAAATCCACCTCGCTGTGACATTCCTCCGGATGATTCCTTTGAAACTGAACAAGCACGATTCAAGCCTAGATGGGTCCATTCAACATGACGGTAGTGATCTTGTTAGTGCGCCTCAAAGAAATCTCTTTATGGTCTCAAGCAAGCTCCACAGAGCAGGTATGCCAAAATGGATAACTTTCTTATTGCCAGGATTCTCTAGATGCCATTGATCTTAATGTCTATACCAAGAGAGTAGGAAGCCAACCCTCATCACATCCTTGTCCTTTATGTTGATGACCTTTATCCCTTCTTGGTATTGACTCAAAACTTTAAACCATGTGAAAACTAGCCTTAAAAATTGAATGAGAGACTTAGGTTTTTTGCATATTTCCTTGGCCTCCAAAGTTTTGCAAACTAATGAAGGGTACTTCTTTCAAGTCGTATGCTTGTGACCTTCTTCGTCTCTTTCACTGGATGATTGTAAACCAACCCCTTCTCCTTTTCAGTCTGGAGTCAAGCTTTTTGTCATTTGTACTTCTCTTGAAGTTGATGTAACCTTGTACCATCAATTAGTTTGGTAGCCTCTTATACTTGACTCATACCTGTCTGATCTTTCCTTTGTTGTTGAATTGGCATTTGCCGATATGCAAACACCCACTTAGAAAGCCGTGGAAAAAGCTAAAATGATGCCGTATGTTAGGTAGTCTTTGTTCAGTTTGGGATACATTCACGGTTCGGGGGGATCTCCCTTATTGGTTGGTTTCTTGATTAAGTTAGGTGGCGACCGATGATCCGGAGATCTCTGCGGGTTATGTTTTGTGCTTGGTTGAGGACGTCGCTGTAAGAAACAACAGGCTATTTCGCTTTCTTCAGCGGCGAGTACGGCGATAAATGCAATCCGGAAGCCATGGCTTGACATATCCGCACAGAGTTTGGATTCGGTACCGGCATCCAACCAAACTTTGGTTCCGGAAACCAATCAAGTACCATCAAGCTCGCCAAATGCCAGTTCAACATCGGTACGTAGAAACGCTCCGAGATACACATGCGCTTCATCAGAAAGATTATTCATGATCAAGGTATTGAAGTGTTCTTTTTCCCTACAGATTATCAAGTTTTTGACATTTTCACAAAGTCTCTTCACAGAAGCGAAGTTTTCCAAACTTGATCTATGTTCTAAAGAGTTGATGCATCATTAAGGGGGGATAAGCTCTGATGCTAACTTCCTACTCCTATTGTGTCATTATTGTAAATCCTTCAATCCTATCCCAAGTTGTTCTTAAGGGGGATGTTAGGATGTTAGACACTTAGGAGTTAGTTGGAATCTACTTAGTCCTAATATATGTGGTTTGGTAAAAGTGTGTTTCTTTAGTATTATCTAGTATGCATTTGAAGCAATCCGGCCAGTCGCGATATGTTCGACGCCAGGTAGTCCGGCGGTCCTCTCCTCGATGTTAAGGACCATTGATCCATGGATTAACTACCCGGTGATTGGTCTCTATTTGAAGAGCATGGATGGTCATTTGTAAATGATCGATTGTGAAAACTCTCTTGTAAAATATCTCGTAATCTTTTTTTCCTTGCATTAATAAATTGCTTTAAGTGGTCGTGTTGGCTGGGGCGTGGATGTTTCCCCATAAGGGATTTACCGCGATGAAAGCAATACCGATTATTATTTGATCTTTGATACGGTTATGTAGTGAATTGCGAAGGGTATTTCATCCTCTTTGTTGGAATACGTATTTGTCAAACCGGCAAATGGTATCAAAAATAAACATCACATTTTAACTCTTTCTTAGTTAAATAAGATTAGTATGTTTCCTTTTATTTTAAATTCTTCTTTCTACATATGATCAAATATAATAATAAAATCCTATACTTTATGCTAATTGAGGGGGATGTAAAAACTTTGCTGAACCACCTGCTATCGAACCTATCCCACCATGCATGCCAAACCTATGCTAATTCAGGGGGATGTAGAAACTTTGCTGAACCACCTGCTATCGAACCTATCCCACCATGCATGCCAGCCCTAGGTAGGACTTATGAGTGAAAACCATACCTGTTAGACTAAGCCGTTTTTAAATCTTCAAACTTTAGTGGAAAAATAAATCTAATTAAATGATAGTGTATATTTAGTATGTAAATTCTATTATTAAGTGAATAATCACTTATAAATTCATTTATTTTATTTTAATAAAAATACTATTGTTTTAAACAAAATAAAAACAAAATCCTCTTTAAATTCTCAATCCCAAATGAATATTTTAATGCTGGGGTGTGTTTTAATGTACATTTTTTCATATCCTTGCATCCAACCCCAAGTAGGACTGAGAAAGAAAACCATTGATACAACAATAATTTTTAAATCTTCAAATTTAGTGAAAAGATAAATCTAATTAAATGATAGTGTATATTTGGTATGTAAATTCTATCATTCTTCATAAATAATTACTTATGAATTCATTTAATTTATTTTAATAAAAGTAATTGTTTTAAAACCAGAATCCTATTTGAATTTTTTCGTGTTGAATATTTTAATGCTTTTTGAAGTGTATTTTAATGTATTTTTACTCTTATATCATGATTAACATTCTCAAAAGAAAACACGTTTGTTTTCACTTTTTTCTTGTATCTTGATTGTAAAACATAGTTGTGTACCATTTATCATATTCTGAACATATAATAACCATTTGAATTTTTTTTCTTTAATATTTATTTTTTTTTTTTAATTTGAGGACATAACCAAAGAATTATAATGTAAGTATTTATATAAATTGATAAATTTAAAATGAACACCAACTTTAAGAAAGGGAATAAAAAATCCAAATTATTTAAATAGATTTTTGTAGTGTTTATATTCTCCTTGACATAAATTTGATGTCCATAACTTTGATGGACAACACTTGACACTAGCATCTTTCCATAGATTTTGATAACATATAAAAATAGAGACCGTCATGTAAGGGCTTTGCATATATATATATATATATAATTTTGAAATTATACAAGGTTGAAGATTAAAAAGCACTTTGTTCACAGGAATTGGATAGATCCAAATTGGATCTCAATTTCAAAATATTTGTCATAGACCTTCCTAACCTTCTAAGTGTATGTTGGAACGCCTGTATTGGTTTCCTTATCCAAATAACATTTAAAGTCCGAAAGTGATCTACTTACTTTTCTTAAGGTAGGATGGCCAATTTTGATGCATAATTGGGTTAACCATCATATGTATATAAATAGATAAATATTTACGATTCAATATTTTGAATGATTCTTTCAACCTTTTAATTTATTAATATTACTCAAAGGCAATTCTTCTCTTACCTTTTTCTTTTCCAAACATTGTTTTTTTCTTTCCAATATTTTATATATTTGCATGACTATGCAAAGAGTAAAGCAATTAATACTATTCCTACTTTTTCTTTTCATCTTTTATATATTTTGTGCTAAAAATTTAAAAACAGGTAATACTATTCTATTAAACATGTAAAAATTAAAAAATATTTAGAATGGTAGTTCGATAAGGATGAAAAATATATCAGTTCCTCGTTTCTATATATTAAAACTTAATCCAATCTATAAGATAGACATGTAATGCATCTTAAACCTTTATCTTCACAAACTTAATATCAATATTGATCTTTTAAGATAGATAAATCAATAAAACTCATAATTATAATTGACCTTTTAAAATAAGGGAGGTAGTCTTATAACATACAACCATCTAAACCGAGGAGAAGTGCTTTTTTTCCAATCTGAAGTATTGATATACAATACAGAAATGAGAGCATGGATAAGATATAGAAGAAACATGCAAAGCTACAGAAGTGACATTGATAAACACCTGTGGAAAAAACATGTAAAAGGCATAAATATACATAAGTAAAATGAAGCAATCATAATTAACAGTAATGGTGCTATTAACTAAGGACGTTAGTAACAGAAATGCTTACCAGAACACAGGGATCATAAGATAGATCTACCTCATATTATAACTCATGCATCGTCTGGTATACAGTAATATGAAATCACGGATAAAGAATAGGTAACCTGCATCCCGAGGCCTGGAATTTCAAACCTCAGGATGCAGATTACACATTCATAGTCCGCGGCGAAAACCTTAATCTGTAATGAGATATAGCTTGCAGCCTGTATCCACTACCCATATGTTTAGTATTGTGTGCCACGGAGTTGGTATCCTGGTGGAAGTATTTATATTACTACCAGCAGAAGTATGGAACAAGGATCATGCCCAGCATATGCCACGAAAAAAACATCCGAATATAGGGTGAAGATAGGTGCGTTTAAGGAGGAAGATGCTTCGATGGTTTTGTTCCTTTATCGGTGCTACTTTCTGTCATTTTAAAGCATCAAATTTGCCTTTCGATCGGCCTCCTTATATATTCTATTCGATTTTTCTAACTCCAACCTCAGACAGGCGGTACAATCCAGATGATTGAGTTTTCTAACTCCCGCTTCATACAAGCAGTACACACGCAGTACAATCCAGATGATTGAGTTTTATACAAAGGTTTTGGTGAGATTATAAAATTCTTAAATATCCACACCTTATTCGAACTGCAAAATGCACCATGCTTCTTCTTTCAATGCAAACATTGTTTAGATTATAATACAAACTGGTGGAAGACAAGAAGCCTATATGACGTAAAATATGCTATTCTGATAAGTGATATCGCTACTGGAATAGAATAGAAATTACAATCAGTCCCCAGACAGGCAGTACAATCCAGATGATTGAGTTTTATAGAAAGGTTTTAGTGAGATTATAAAAATTCTTAAATATCCACCTTACCCAAACTGCAAAATGTACCATGCTTCTTCTTTCAATGCAAACATGGTTGAGATTATAATACAAATTGGTGGAAGACAAGAAGCCCCGATCACGTTAAATATATGTAATTCTTTGCTTGAAAGTATACCTATTGACAATGGGCAGGATTAATGGGGCTTTTAGTACTTAATAAGTTTTCTATGGACAGGATTAAATATGGGAATATTCTTAGTAGTCACACAAAATAAATGGTTGTGATTTCAATCATTAACCTAGCTATTATAAAAGACATCCGTTTATGTGTTTACTTTTTACATTTACCTAATCATATTTAAAATTGCTTTGATGGCTCTTGATTGCCACCTAGGGTGATTAGCGAGAATTAAAATATTAATACGAGATAAATAGGCTCAGTTTATTTGTTAATCAATAAATAAAATTTAATATGTTTTTTTAAGGATTCTTTTCATCTTATCAACTTTGGCTGTTGATCAACCACAATTATGGCTGTTCTAGTGGATATGCTATCCTGATAGGTGATATCGCTGCTGGAATGCTCTAAACTTAGTATGCAAGTTGCAAATTTGTATAAGCTTTGTTTATTTCTTCTTATTTTTTTCCATTCGCTCTCTACAATATATTTCTCCATTTAGTTTAAATACTTTATGCTTAAGTTGTCTCCTCCCATCTTTTCACTTATTATATTTATATATATATATTAATTTTGAACATTATCTAAGTAAGCCACTGTTACATATTCCTACTAGTTTCTCTGTTATATAAAAGCCATAACAATGGAGTGAAGTGGATGGCCCCATTAATATCAAGGGAAGTGTTATTCGACATTGATTTTGATGATAAACACTATATTTTTTATGTTGATCTATAGAAGTTTTAAGTTTTGTGACTTAAACATATATTAATAAATATACATAAATATGGTAGAAGTTTTGTTGAAGACTTAAACATACATTAACAAATATACATATAATATAGTAGAAACATAATGACTCATAAAATATTTGAAGAAAATGGGGTCTAATTAGATAAAAGGTAATATCTAAATTGAAAAGATGAATTAATACATATTATTTGTCTCTTAAGAAAATACAATCTAAAACCATAAAGAGAATAAAATATTGTAGTATATTACATTATTGATTAAAGGTTGGATAAGTGAATGGAAACATCAAAGAAAAGGAAGAATCCCAATAAAATGCTCATTTCCAAGAAAGTATACAAGAACAATATGAAAGTGTAGACTACCATCGTCGCTTATAAGAAGGAAAAATTTCATAGAATCCATGAAATCAATGGAATGTAACATCAAGGAATAATTACAAGACATGATATTCTCAAATACAAACAATTACAAATTGTCAAGTGATTACAATGCATTGAATTCAAGGAAAATGAACTACGACATCAAAATCCAAGCCATAATCAAATATGGATAGATTGGACAATCAATAGTAGAATAATACCAATAAAATCTTTATTACTTTGTTTAATTATATCTAAAACCCTTAGCATAAATTGTCTTTAAATCTTTGTATATATAAGAGACAATTTTTCAAAGCATGGGGGTACTCCTCTGTGATTCTGTGGGGGTACTACTCTATGATCCTAATGGGTATTTGAGTGGTCATACACATATTGAATATTAGGTTACTTTGAAAGTGAACTTGTGTGAGCAATGATTGTGAATTAGTATATATAAGAGACAAATATAGTCATTATTGTAGGCATTATTTGTAACATCAGCTGCTTAAATTTTGATATCGACTTATTCTTTGTGGACACTTGCATGTAAGTGATCCTGTTATAGTACATGCTTATTGTTTTGCTTATGGATTTTTATGATGGTTTTAGATGTTTATTTATTTAGTTTAACAGTATATATCATTGGCCGAGATGCTGTGTGAGTTTTCATTAAGTGTGCATGGCCAGCTTGATAGATTTGTAGCCGATGATGACATTAATTGCTGAGCTTCCTTGGAATCAGTGATCCGCGAGAGAGGTAGATATATTGGTTCAAGTATTTTATTTATGCATATGTGACATATGATTGATTTGAAGATTTTATAGGGAATTATATCAGGATTTACCAGCTAGGTATATCTTTGACCTCAAATTGGATCTAAGTTTCAACTGTCAATAAGAAAGGGATTTTGTTGTGGTTTTAGGACAAACAACAATTAAGGAATTTCACGCTACTGATTTGTCACGGTTACATTCACAATTTTAGGTTATCTAGCATGTAGTTTTTAGTCACCAAGGGTTTACCACATATACACCAAATAAATGTAACACACCTAGATATCTTTACTGCTGAAAATACTGTAGTTCTACACTCTAACATACATGAAATTAAGCACATGTATTTTTGGTCAACATAGCCCTGGAACCATCCCCATGGGGAAAACCAATTTGAATATATGTCTACATATATGAGGAAAATAGATGGTGGAATCTGAAAGTACAAAATATATATGAACATGATACAATAGCATGATCCAAGTTGCAAAACTGGTCAAATGAAGCAAAAGGCCCTAGGATGGTCGCCCCTAAATGTTGACAAGACCCAGCTGAAATGGAGCGGATGCCAACTAGAATCTAGAGTATAGAAACCCTGCAGTACTCACAGAGATGCAGTGAGTAGCAAGCATGAGCAAACCTCCTTTGTCCCGAGGCTCTATAGTCCTCCCCACTTGTGAGTTGGCCCTCCTTGCACCAGAAGTGCACCCTCCTCAGGCTAGCTCCTCGATAAATAAACAAGGCCCTAAGCATGTTGTGGCTATATCCATGGAAGGGAGCTCCCAAGATAGCCTCACTAAATGCCTGAAACATCATCATCATGCTCTCTCTAAAACTCTCCAAGTAAACAAATGGAAGAATGAGCTCTCCATCCAACTTTGCGCCTCTCTTCAACCTCCATAAAGAAACCTACAGATGATCAATGGATGAGAACATCCCATCTCAAGTCTAAATCAAGGTTGATATCTCTCCAAAATAATCTCTCATACCAAACACACTTTGGGTTAAGTTCCTAAGTTCTTTAAGTCTCCTAATAGACCCACAAAGTGAATTAATAGTCATTAAGGCTAAAATGACCGTTTAGGCCCCAAAGTCTTAAATTGAAATTACACATGAAATACAAGGAACAATGTACATAGTACTTCACACATGTGTTTATGATCTCATAAACAAATGGGAAACACCTCTCAAGGAACATAATATCAACATGATTATAGTATGATTTTTATATATTTGAAAATTGAGTGTTTTGTTGATGCGTAAGGTTGAAAGCCAGCTTATATGGACAAATATAAGGAGTAAAGGGGCATGCATAGACAGGATATTGAGGGATAGGTGTAGCAGCTTCCTCATAACCCTACTAGCACTCTCTTCGTAGCTCAAATTGTAGGTTAATATTTACCTGACGAGAGAGGTCCACGATGTCATGAAGAAAGACTAAGACAACCTCTCATGAAGACTCTAAGGGGCACATAATAAGGTGGGAACATTATTCCTTAGAAACCTTTAGTCTCCCACAAGTTAGCCCAAATCAGTGTTGACTCTGGGTTGGACCTACCAAGCAGTCCAAAGTGGCACCATTGGAGCACGAAGTTGCATCTTGAAGGGTATGTCGCATAAGTAACACTTGATTTTGTGAATCTAGGTGGCCAACAAAACCTCAAGCAAATAATTAAACCTTGTAAAATCTTTAAGAATTACCACATTTAATTAATTAATTAAATATTAAATTGATAATTGTAATATCCTGAAGTGAATGTAAGCCTATTCAAAATTAATCCTAAGTCTAGGTTCTTGTAAGGAGGCTAAAAATAAATTGTTAACTAAATTAAAAAGGAATGAAGTAAATCAATTTAAGAATCAAGTAAAATGAAATAAACCTAAAAGATTTGACTAATGCATTAATGTCTTGAGAAAATACAAATTAGAATTTAATATAATAAATGAATAAAGTGGAAGGAATATGTGTGCATAATGTGGTATCTAGAGTGTAGCTACCACTAGTTTAACTATGAGAAGAATCATATTTTAACTCTAACTAATATTTAGTAAGGTGTTAGTTATTAATGGGAATTTGGGGAATAAAGAGACTACTAGGAGTGATTTAAAGTGCATTTGGGAAATGTGAAATTGAATATTCAATTGAACTAAAATGTGGAATATTCTTACATTGTGCAACTTGGGGGTGAGGGGTGACAAGTATAGGGAAGAGGTATTCTAATTTGTTTAATTAAAAATCAAATTAATTGTGTAAGTGGGGATGTGTCATTAAAGAGGAGAAAATCCTATAAAATAAAATGGTGTGAAGGAGAAAAGGGAACAGTTGTTGGTAAGTTATCTTCTTTGCTGAATTATTTTTAACTAGTTTTACTTGTGAGAGTTAGGATACCCGGGTTGAGAGTGTTGGCTCTGCTTTGTGAGTTAAAGCGGAGCTAGGATTTATGGTTTGTGTCATGGCTCCTGCAACTCAGGGATAATGGGAAAAATTACTTCCAAGGGACAACCGAATTTTCGGTGAAGTTTCTATGATTAGCAAGCGGGAGGTCGGAAGGATCATCAATGTCGAAGAATATCTCCAAGCCTAGCATCGTCTCTGACAATATTCTCATTTACGATTGAATTGTAATAATATTTGGTTTATATATATATATATATATATATATATATATATGGACGTTTTACTCTTATTTAGATTCTAGGTTGCAATAAAAACTTTGTTATTGATATTTTTTCATCCCCATGTCCGTTGAGTATTATAGAAGAAATTTTATAGAGACTGAGTTTTAAATTAGAATATATTAATTCGCTATTCCATTTACCAATTCGTCGACCCTCTGTTGGGATTGTTGTTTAATGACCATAACGAGAACACGATTGAGAGTAATTATGGCCTTCGCTGCGGATCATATGATCTCTATGGAAAATGATTTATAACTTTGTTGATATGCCCTTATATTTATTTATTTTCATCAACTCAATTTCCTTTAATCACCTTATTTGCAGGAAATGAGATGATCTAATGCCCCTTTTCCCTCTTGCTAATTATGTGAATAACCTGGGGTGTCGAGTTCGAGTTTGATTGTTTATGAATGCTCAACCAAACAAAACACCGAGCTTGATTATCCGGAGATAGCGAAATCGAGAAAGGAGTGTAGGGCCGAAATGTGGGTTCAGGGTTTTCTAACTTTTAGGTAACAAAACCAAATGACATGAGTGATTGTTGAATCGTGAAATGAAAATAGGGTGTGGGCCCACCGCTTTGGGGTTCTGGGTTTTGAGATTAAAGAATTCCACAAAGTTTTTAACAAGTAAACTTCGAGATGTCAAAATTTGATGAAATAAGAAAAGCGAGTTCTGAACTCAACACAACCTGGAAATTAAAAAATGGAGGGCAGCCAATTCAATTAAAATGCTCAAAACTATATCTAGTTTACAATTTTGACTAAATTTAAACAGGAAAATTGCCCATATTCGATCTTCTAGAGTATTTTAATCCAAAGCCGGTTAGATTCATAGTTGCTTGAAAGGTTGAAGGCGGACAATTTCAAGCAGCGTAAGACAAATTAGAAATATTAATCATTGGTTGGCCCTCGAGGCTTGAAAGGTCAAGACGACCACCAATTCACCGTTTGCAGGGCAGAATTGAAATGATTACTATCTAACATACTCCCTCTTAATCGTTTCAGAGCAAAACAAACTAAAAATATGTAAAACAAGGAATTGATGTAAATAATGCATTACAATTTGTGACCCGATATTACTGCTATGGATTTTAAACAATTCATTTTCCAAAAGCTTTATGCCACTTAAATTGTTCTTGATTCGCGAGCCCGAACATATTTCTTTCCATTTACCGACTCTCCGAATGAAAGGCGTGATTCTTGTGATTACCATGGAAGATTCATTATCACGTTTGAGTTGCATCGTGCAGTTGTCTGAAAATTCATTCAATACCCTTCCTGCGTCCACCACGGATTGACTCTAGGCTACAAGCTACGTACCAAAATACCACTCGGTAGAAGATAGAGTCACTATAGGTTGTTTCTTTGATGCCCATGCTCCAGATCCAAAACTAAACACATACCTAGATGTGCTTTTCTTGTCATCAATGGAACCTGCAGAATCACTATCAGTACATCTGATCAGCTCAAAGTTTAAGTTGGATGTGTATGGATCTGGTGAGATTGTTCCGGTAACATATCTTAGGATCCTCTTTCCTCCTTGCCAATGCTGGAATTTACTCTTTGGAGTCTCCATGAATCTTGAAATCAAAATTACATCAAACATGATATCAGGTCCGGTTGATGTTAAGTACATAAGGCTTCCAAACAGCTGCCACAAAGTTGGACATATGATCCCTGATCATACTTTCTCAGTTTAATACTAACTTCCATGGGTGTTGTAGCTAGCTTGCAATTCAACATTCTAAACCTTTTCCACACTTATTTTGCATAGTTAGTTTGACAAATGAAAATGCCAAATCATCGAGATTGAACTACTTCAATTAGAAAATATTTCATCAATCCTAAATCGATCATATCAAACTCTGTTTTCATGACAACTTTAAATTCCTCTAACATCAAATTACTTGTATAAATAATAGCATCAACAAAGGAAAACAATGAGAATTTTATTTTATGGTTTTACCTTTATTATCTGAGTTGGTTCACTTGGACCTACTTTGAATCAACACTCATAAGGTATTTCATCAATCTGCTATACAAACTATGGATGCACCTTCAATCCGCCGAAAGCCTTCCTTAACACATGAAAATTTATCTCTAAAGCATCAATCTCATAACCCGAAGGTTGTCTTTACATAAACCTCTTCTTCCGAAAATCCATTCAAGAATGCAGAATTGATGTCCATCTGATGCATGATCCATCTATTCTAAGATACAATAGCTAAGACCATCCTCACAATGTCCTTCTTTCTACATGGGAAAATGTTTCATTGTAATCCAATATAGAAATTTGTTGACTAAACCCTGAGCTACAACTCTTTCCTTATACTTTTCAACTTCACCATCTGCATTCAACATAGTATTATAAACCCACTTGCTTTTTGATAATGTTCTTTTCTTCAGGTAAATTGACAAGATCCGAAGTGTTATTTCTTTTAATGGAATCAATCTCCTCACCCATTGCTTTTATCGGGCAACCCTCTTTAAGCGACTTCATCAAAATTACAGATCATATGCTATTAATGCAAGAATTTGAAATACCAGTCTAATTTAGCCATTTTGATCATATAATTATCTTAAGCTTCTAGCTTTTGGTCCTTTAAATATGATTTTCAATGAAGCTAAAATTGGGATTGATTCTCATACACAACCAGATTTGTTTATTTGTCCCACCATGTCGGATACTCCACCGCGCACTCATGATTTATGAAGCGTTCTAAATTGAGATGATGGGCTACAAAATATGGGTGCTTGCCTTGTTGGACTTCTTGTTTCAGGCGTATGTGCATGTGGGCCGGTATCATCCCTTCATCTTTCTCAACTCCATCATCATCTTCATGGGGTAACACAACTCCCTCTAAAATTGATTTGTTAATACTTCCATCCCGAGGTTTCATCTTCTTTAAATTGAACATCTCTTCTTATTACATATTTCTGGGTTGAATGGGATTGCAGAGTTTATATGCCCTAGACTCTTCAGCTGTATCCAATAAAGATACATATCTCTCTTTTGTCATCCAACTTCCTCCTCATTTATACAGGTACATGCACAAAAGAAACACATCCAAAAATTCTGAAACAAGAAACATTTCAAGGCTTACCGTCCCAGGCTTCTTGAGTTACACGATCCCTCACGGTCTTGGTAGGACTTCTATTCAACATAAAAAACAAGAACATATACAATATTCATTTGAAATATGCTTCTCTTTCAACATGCTCCAAGCCTTATCCACGATGGTCTGATTCTTCCTTTGATCCAGATTATTTTGGCATGAAATGAAATTGGAGATATAATAAAGAAATACATAGATATAGAATTATTATATCCAATAATATAACATAAATATATCAGACATGCAACCATAAACCTAGAGATCTGGGTAATACATACAGTTTTTATGTGAAAATATGCAGGCGTAAAATCTGAGTGAAAGGCTACCGTTAGAATGGTGGTAGCTTATCTACGAGAATAGATGTGATGGCCTAGCATTCTAGAGAGAAGATGGTTGCAATGAGAATCGAAAGAGCTCTTTACAATAGCAGAGATGTACCGGGAATTTTTGACATTCATGTTTGTTATATAATCCTTAACCATCTTCTTGATAATATCGAATACTTCGATAAATAACCTTTGCATACGATATCCTTTTTAGGCTTGTGATAGTTCGTTGGAAGGTATCGTCGAGGAGATTCATTTTGGGGCTCAAATCATACCTTTGGCTATCATTGAGAACCTCAATCTCAGAAAAACCTTCATTTAGGCCAAGAATGGCTCCTAAGTTAAAACACGCTAAAATAGTAAATTGCCAAAATTGGCGAGAGAAAATTTGTTTTGAGCCATTTGGAAAATGTCGGTGGCCACCGATATCCACACGGATCAATCCTCCTCCTTAGGAAGCAATGGTATCCATTGTGTTGTTTATTTCGGGGAGGAAGAGTTGTTGAATCTGCATCTTGGTAATTTGCTTGTCTTACTAGGGCGTCGGCATAAATTTCGCGGGAAATATGTCACGAACCTATTGGGGCTGAGGCTGTTCAACAAGTCGGGGTACATGAGAGGAATATGTGCATAAAGAATCTTTTGTGTTTTGTTTGCAACCTTGTCCAACCTATAGGGATGAAGAAGGTGCTTGGGGAAATTTTGGTAGTTTGCGGTGTCATGTTCTCCTTTTGAACAGAATTGTGAAGAAGATAAATTTTCGCGGTATGAGATACTACTTTGTGGAAATTTTTAGGTGGAGCAGTAATTGGGATACCTCTAGTATTCTTTAGAGATGACCTCCCAAAGTGAGAATGACTGTTCTTGGTCGAGAGACTCATAAATAACATGGTGCTTCCACATATGGTTGGCCCAAAATCACATCACGTAATGGGGCAACATATCATAATACCTAATCCTTGAAGGGTTGGATGCCATATGATGTCGACCATACTGGTGACATGAACATCATCCTTAGCAAAGCCACCCCGTGTTGGCATGGGCTGCGGGTGTAGTCGTTTTTCGACCGATCCCAAGCTGTTTGACAACCTGCGATGAGATGAGTTTCTTTTGATATCTTCTCAACAATAGAAATCTGGCCGGTCCCCTTCACCCACATGCGTGAATGAAAAAGGCGCTCCCCTCTTCAGGATCACATTGGTTCTTACGGTTGAATTATTGGGGTCATGACAGTAGCAGTGGGGAGTCTAGCGTCAATGATAAATCGCTACTGGTATTTTTAGAATCAAATTCAGAATTAGGGTTCATCTCTTTGTATTTGATCTCAGCCACCAATGACTGTACAGGCAACATTCATCGTCGTGCTGGGATTTTATTGGAAATCCACACCATTTTTCAGTGTCCTTCTTTGTCTTCCGTGGCCCTTCTTTTCTACTTTTGTCTTGGACTGATTTTCAAGAGAGATTGTTTGTTAGGGTTGTCTTTGTCATACTTTGGTTGTTGGGGTTGTAGACTGAACTTCGTGTTTGTTACGGTGCTTAAATTCTGCTTTCGATTTTAATATATCGATGCGTGTAGAGTGATGAATGTCTAGAAAATCATTTGGTTTGGATATGTATGCAGTAGCAGAGGCCCATAGTATTTTGCTGCAAAACCAAATGTAAACCGAGTCTTTGTTATTTTAACTTGAGTGCATGAGGTATGGAAGGTATTGGTGAACTCGAACGCACATCCCTCCTTTCAGCGGTGTGGTCCATCTCGTATCTTTGGTCCTCATGGTTACTTGGATATCACATTTCCTTTGCAGCATCCACAAAAATCCCAAGTGGAATTTAGGCCCCAGTATATTCTAGACTCCTCTGTGAAACTTTGCTCCGGTGGTTTCCACCAATGTTTGACATGAGGAACATCTTTAAGTGCGAAGGTGATCTTTCTTTGTCGGAAAAATTGTGAGTAGAGAAAATAACAGCTCTAGCAGATTTAACCATTTTCTAGAACCGCATCTATCTATCAATCGGTAATATCAAAATTAGCTTTGTACCTTCAAAGGCGAGTATAAGTGGCCAATTGATGAAGATGCTCCTGATGCCATCGGCAGGACATTAAGGATATGAGCAAAATTCTCCATTTCATCCCTCCCTCGGCGTGAGAGCTTGCTCAAGCAACAGATTGATAGAGTTGTGCGCTCCGTTGTTTTTTGCTTTTCTTTTTGCCATTGAGGAACTTTCTTGGGTGTCGCGAGAAATTGTCTTTAAGACATTTCGAGACCCAAGGGTACATTCCCTATACTGGACCTGGTAGGACATGCAATGAAAAAAGCGATCAAGAGCTGACCTCCTTTTTGATACTACTGATCTGGATTATTTTTAGCGCGAATGAGGCCGGAGATATAATAAAGAAATGCCTGAAAGATATCATATATATTCAATAATCTAACATAAATATATCATAGATGCAACCATAAATACAGAGAATCGTGTACGTTTTCTATTAATGGAAATAAATGTCTGAGGCATAAAAATCTGAAGTGAAAGACTGTTAGAGATAGTAACTTATCACGAGAAGAGATGTGATGGCTACTCCGTTCACAAGGGTATGGTTTACAATGAGGCTTTTGAAGGCCTTTTACAATAATCAAGAATGTCAAAGTCTGTACATCCAAAAACCCTAACCCTGGGAGATGAAGCGAACCATAAACACAGAGATACAGTAATACATGATTTCTATTAATGAAATAAATGTACAGAGACTGTAAAAATACAGAGTGAAAGACTCGCTAGAATGGTGACAACTTATCTCTGAGAAGAGATGTGATGGCTACTCACATTCACAAGAAGATGGTTACAATGAGGCTTTGAAGGCCTTTTTACAATAATCAAGAATGTCAAAAGTCTTAGACATCCAAAAACCTAACCCTAGGAGATGAAGCGCCAAAATTCATGTGGGCCTCTGTTTCGGTAAGTTAGTACATCAACTTCCCGGGGTCGTAACTTTTGCATACGATCTCCGTTTTAGGTGTATGAAAGCTCGTTGGAAAGGTATCATCGAGGATATTCATTTTGGGGGCTCAATCATTCTTTTAGATATCATTGAGAACCTCGATCTCAAAAAACCTTCATTTAGTCCCTCAAAATCGCTGCAGAAGTTAAAACCTACTAAAAATAGTAAATTGCCAAAATTGGCAGAAAACTATTTTGAGCCAGTCGACAAAGGTGGGTGGCCACCGATATCCACCTGGATCATCCTTTCAGCTACTCCATTCTGTTGTGGAGTATATCGAGTAGTAAAATTCCTTTTAATTCCATGAAAACCACAAAATTCAATGAATTCATTCAGTTTATATTCACCTCCTCTATCAGACCTTAAGATTTTAATGGTTCGACCACTCTCATTTTCAACCATAGACTTAAACTTCTTAAAAACGTCAAAGGCTTCAAATTTCTGTTTCAACAAATACAACCAAGTCTTCCTACTAAAATCATCAATAAAACTCATAAAATAAACATAATCATTCAAAGAAGGTGTTTGCATAGGTCCACATAAATCTGTGTGGATAATTTCCAATGGAGCTTTTACTCTATAGGAAACACCTGAAACAAACTTGTCTCTGTGATGCTTCCTAAGTATTCAACTCTCACAAGAGCTTGCAGGTTTCTGAATATAGAGAGACCCCTTTACCATCTGCTTCTTCTGTAACAGATCTAAGCCACCAAAATGTAAATGACCATATATCAAATGCCATAACCAAGATTCATCTAAACTTACAGCTTTATAAGCATTCAAAGAACCACTCAAATCATTTTTCATAACAAGTGGAAACATTCTATTCTTGGTCATCTCTACTCTTGCAATCAACTGTTTGTTGGGTAACTTATCATAAATTGTACATACCTTATTCTTGAAGAACACTCTATACCTTTTCTCCAGCAGCGGTCCAACACTAATGAGATTGCATTATAAACCAATCACATAGTAAACATCATCAATATTTCTTTTTTTATCGTTCTTAGTGTAGATTGGAACTATACCTTTACCATTGACTGTAGCTTTACAGTCATTTCCTAGTTTGACTTCAGACTAAATACTAGTATCAATGGAAGAAAATAAGTCTTTATTACCAGTCATGGGGTTGTTGAAACCACTATCCAAAAACCAAATATCATTTGCACTTTCCTGAGTGACATTACAAGTCAAAAACACAGGATTTTGATCAAACTCAGACTCATTTGTGATATGTGTAGAGTGTTTTCCATCATCTACCTGCTTCTTCCAACATTTGTTGGCAAAATGCCCAAACGTTTTACAATAATAACATTGTACTTTAGTTTTTTCATACCTCTTATTTTCTTTCTGCCAAGGTTTTTTGCTGCTCCCTCTTAAATTAGGAGGATTCTGCTGGAACTTCTGCTCAGACTTGGATTCATCTCTGTTGTCCCTTCAACCAAAAAATCAACCTCTTCTTCCATGATTATAAAACCTTCCTTTGCCTCTGCCTCTGGTAACATGCAGTTGGGATTTGAAATCATGCCCCATTGATCTTTCTTCATATCTAGATATCCTAGATTCATGAGAAACAAGAGAACCAATTAACTTATCAATTTACATTAGACTTAAATTCTTAAATTCCTCTATGCGTACCACAACAGGTTCAAACTTCTTGGGCAAACTTCTCAGCACTTTCTCAATAACTCTTTTATTCTCAACATCATCTTCATATTGTCTGAGCTGGTTCACAACACTCATTACTTGAGTCATGAAAGTATCAACACTTTCATTATCCTCCATCTTCAGATTTTCAAAATCCCTTCTCAACTTCTGCAACTTGACTGTCTTCACCTTGGACGCTCCTTGATAAAAGGTTTCAAGAATGTCCCAAGCCATCTTCGAAGATGCAACAGTAGCAATCTTCATAAAAATGGATTCATTTAATCCTTGCTGGATTAATCCAAGAGCTTTATTATCCTTCTTCCTATTTTCCTTCACCAAATCACAGTCAACATTAGAGAGAGCTAATTCTGCTGCAACATCAACTTGCTCAACATAACCATGAATAACATAAGTCCACAAATCTTGAGAATGCAAAATCGTCCTCATCCGAATAGACCAAGAATCATATGAATTCTCGCTCAAGACAGGAACCTGAATCTGAGAAGAACTGCTACCAAACACAACCATTTATAAAATTTTGACAGAAATCAAATAAACCTGCATGTAGGAAAATAAGAGAATTTTTTTTTGGCACTAACAAGAAAAAATCTGCAACGAACTAAGCAATTTTCGGATGGACTGCTAGTTATGATACCAAATGTGAATAACCGAGGGTCAATCGGGGTTCGGAGTTTCAGCGTTTACGAACACTCAACCCAAAACAAAACACCCCAACGATTGTCGAATCACGAAATTGTGAAAGAGGTGTGGGGCCCAAGCAATATCAGGTTTCAGGGTTCAGGGTTTGCTAACACTTGACGTACAAAACAAAATGACACGGTGACTGCTGAATCGCGAAATGCAAATAGGGTGTGGGCCCACCGCTTCGGGGTTCAGGGTTTTGAGATTAAAAAATTCCACGGAGTTTTTAAGAGGTAAACTCCGAATGCCGAATTTGATCAAAGAATAAAGAAAATGAGTTTACGAACTCAACAACACAAAATTAAAAAAACGCAGAATGACCAATTCAATTCAAAAATGCTTTCAAGCTATATCTAGATTACAATTTCGACTCTGGTATTTAAACACAGAAAATTGCCCCTTCGATATTCTAAAGGATTTTAATCAAGGCGGTTAGAGTCTAGTTGCTTCAAAGGTTGATGCGACCACCGTTTAAGAAACGTAAGACAAATTAGTAATCGGTGATTGGCCCTCGAGTTTTGAAAGGTCAAGACGGCCACTGATTCACCGTTTGCACAGGGACGGTGAAATGATTACATCCTAACAAATTACTCAAGTGAAAATTTTCTTGGATGCTGTCCTCAATTCGCCTGTCAATGAGTTTCTTGTCATTGTGGAAACTGAGTAATGTTGATTTTTTTTTTTTTTTCAGATACTTGTGGCGCCTGTTTGTTACCTTTATAAATACGAACTCTGCATAAACCGATCCTCCCAAATCTCTTGGTTTCGCACACGATTTTTGCAACTCGATTGACGGATGTGTGGCCAATCTGGTGGCTCAATTGTATCAAGACATTGGTACCTTTTCCTTAATGGCGAATCCAAGAGGAATGATGATTCACCGGGGAGCGATTCCTTTGTTTTCATGCCAAACTGTTTCGGGGAGCGAATCCTCCTGCAGATAGAGTGTGGAGGTCGTAGGGTAGTTGGGTTTACCATAGCGCATTTTTTCCCTTTTTCTTTATGCTTGTATAGTTACCTCCCGATGCTCATTCCTCCTCTCAGCTTACAACTTGACATCGACTGTAGCTTGCTTGGATAACCGGGCTCTGGAGTATTCCGGTGCATATTTTTTTCATACCCAAGCATTTAAAACTTCTCTGCATGTTTGCAAGTGTGCTTAAACTCTTACCTAGTTGAATTCTGATACATTTTAGATATTTAATAACTGCCTTATCGCTTGGAATTGGGTAATTTGCTTTTCAATTAAGTTTTTACCGGGGCACAAATCTGGGTAACTCTCGTGTGGTCGAAGAAGTTCGAAGTTACTTTACCTTGATTCCTGGCTCGTGGGAGCTTGCATGATGTGTGGAGGCGAGGATGGAACTGAGCCTGTTGTTGAGAAAAAGAAAAACAACGAAATCCATGTGGTTTTAGATGTCCTTCCTTAAATACAATTGGGTCTCTGTTTGTCAGAAATTAATCATTTCACCGCCCCTGTTTAAACGGTAAATTGGTGGCCGTCTTGACCCTTCAAGACCCAAAGATTTAATTACTCTAAATGGTGGCCCCCTTAACCTTTGAAGGCAAAGGAATTCTACCACCGCCTTGATCAAATTTTATCGTTTCTAGAATCGTAGGGGCAATTGGTGTTAGTATAAATAAATGAAGAACGAATTGTAAAGGTATGGTGATCTGAAAACTCACATTTTTGAATCGAAACCGTTTTGAATTCTTTCTGTGGAAATTGCCGTTTTGAATTCTTTCTGTGGAAATTCTGATAACATTTTCGAATTGAATTTGTTATTCTTGCGTGCCTTGCGTTTATGATTTCATGTTATTGAGTTTGTAAACTCTCTTTTATTCCTTTGATAAAAGAAATTGGCCCAAAATTATTTTTGGTTTTACTAGTTGCGAATCCGGTCCTTTATTTATTCCGAGTTTATTTGTTGGAGCTTATTCCGAGTTTATTTGTTGGAGCATGTGATTTTAAAAGGAGAATAAATAAAAGATTGTTATTTTGCATTCGGAGTTTATTTAATAAAAGTACGTGGAGTTCTTTAGTCTCAAGGCTTCGAACTTCGAAGTAGTGGGGTCAAAGTTTGTCGCAGCATTTCACAATTGATTGGGGTGTACGTTGTTTTGGAGTTTGTAAACCCCGAAACTCGAAAAGCACCGGGCCCACACTCCATTAGCATTTTCGCTATTTGGGAGTTGAGGTGTGTGGCATTGGGTGTTCGTGTTCGTCGAAATCCCGAACCTCGATTGGCCCCATCTTTTCTTCATTTAATATTAGAGCCTGCAGTGCATTTGCCAATTGCTTAGTTCATTGCAGATTATTATTGTTAGTGCCAAATTTTATTTAGCGAGGATTTATTTGATTTTTTTTGAACTTTTTTAAATGGTTATTAATGCAGTAGCAGTTCTTCTCAGATTTTTTTTTTTTTTGAACTTTTATAAATGGTTGTGTCTGGTAGCAGTTCTTCTCAGGTTCAGGTTCCTGTTCTGAGCGAGAAGTCATATGGTTCCTGGTACATTCAGATGAGGACGATCTTGCGTTCTTGGGATTTGTGGGATTATGTTATTGATGGTTATCCTGAGCCAGTTGATGCTGCAGCAGAATTGGCTGTGTCTAATGCTGACCGTGTTTTGCTGAAAGAAAACAGAAAAAGGGATAATAAGGCTCCTAGATTAATCCAACTAGGATTAAATGAATCCATTTTTATGAAGATTGCTAGTTCTACATGTTCAAAGATGGCTTGGGACATTCTTGAAACCTGTTATCAAGGTGTGTTCAAGGTGAAGACAGTCAAGCTGCAGAACTTGAGAAGGGATTTTGAAAATTTGAAGATGAAGGATAATGAAAGTGTTGATACTTTCATGACTCAAGTAATGAGTGTTGTGAACTAGCTTAGGCAGTATAGAGATGATATGGAGAATAAGAGAGTCATTGAGAAAGTGTTCAAAAGTTTTCCCAAGAAGTTTGAACTTATTGTGGTACCCATAGAGGAATTTAATGATTTAAGTCTAATGCAAATTGATGAATTAACTGGTTCTCTTGTTGCTCATGAATCTAGGATATCTAGATATGAAGAAGGATCCATGGAGCATGCTTTCAAATCCCAACTGCATGTTACCAGAGGCAGAGGCAGAGGAAGGGCTTACAATCATGGAAGAAGAGGCTGATTTTCTGGTCGAAGGGACAATATAGATGAATCGGAGTCTGAGCAGAATCCTCCTAATTTAAGAGGGATCAACAGCAAACCCTGACAACAAGAAAATGATAGGTATGATAAAACTAAAGTGCAATGTTATTATTGTAAGAATTTTGGGCATTTTGCTAACAAATGTTGGAAGAAACAGGTAGATGCTAGAAAGCACTACGCACATATCACAAATGAGTCTGAGGATCATCAAAATCTTGTGTTTTTGAACTATAACGTCACTCAAGAATGTGAAAATGATATTTGGTTTTTGGATAGTGGTTGCAATACCCACATGACTGGTAATAAAGACTTATTTTCTTCCATTGATACTAATATTCAGTCTGAAGTCAAACTGGGAAATGACTGTAAGGTTACAGTCAATGGTAAAGGTATAGTTCCAGTTTGCACTAAGAACAATCAGAAAAGAAATATTGATAATGTTTATTTTATGCCTGGCTTAAAATGAAATCTTATCAGTGTTGGACAGTAGTTGGAGAAAAAATAGAGAGTGTTCTTTAACAACAAGGTATGTACTATCTATGATAAATTACCCAGCAAATAGTTGATTGCTAGAGTAGAGATGACCAAGAATATAATGTTTCCACTTGTTATGCGAAACAATTTGAGTGGCTCCTTGAATGCTTATAAAGATGGAAGTTTAGATGAATATTGGTTATGGCATTTGAGATATGATCATTTACATTTTGGTGGCTTAGATCTGTTACAGAAGAAATAGATGGTAAAGGGGTTACCTTGTATTCAACAACGTGGAAGCTCTTGTGAGAGTTGTATACTTGGGAAGCATCACAGAGAGAAATTTGTTTCAGGTGTTTCCTAGAGAGCAAAATCTCCATTGGAAATTGTTCACACTGATTTATGTGGTCCTGTGCAAACACCTTCTTTAACTGGATGTGTTTATTTTATGACTTTCATTGATGATTTCAGTAGGAAGACTTGGTTGTATTTGTTGAAAAAAAATCTGAAGCCTTTGATGTTTTTAAGAAGTTTAAGTCTATGGTTGAGGATGAGAGTGGTCAAACCATTAAAATCTTAAGGTATGATAGAGGACGTGAATACAAACCTAATGAATTCATTGAATTTTGTGATCTTCATGGAATTAAAAGACAATTTACTACTCGATATACACCACAAGAGAATGGAGCAGTTGAAAGGAAGAATCAGACCATCATGGATATGGCTCGAAGCATGTTGAAAGAGAAGCATCTTTCAAATGAATATTGGGGAGATGGAGTTATTTTCTCTATTTTTATCTTGAATAGAAGTTCGACCAAGACCATGAGGGATCATGTACCTCAGGAAGCCTGGGATGGTAAGCCTTGCAATGTTTCTCATTTCGGAATTTTTGGATGTGTTGCATTTGTGCATGTACCTGCAGAAATGAAGAGGAAGTTGGATGATAGAAGAGAGAGATGTATCTTTGTTGGATATAGTGAAGAGTCAAGGGAATATAAACTCTACAATCCCATCACCCAGAAATATGTAATCAGCAAAGATGTTCAGTTTAAATAAGATGAAGCTTGGGATGGGATTATTGACAAATCAATTTCAGAGGGAGATTTTTTACCCTGTGAAGATGATGATGGAGTTGAGCAGGCTCAAAGGATATGGATAGATGGTTCCACATCCACATACGCCTGCAGCAAGAAGCCCAACAAGGCAAGCCCCATATTTTATCCCATCTCAATTTAGAATGCCAAGAACTCATGAGCATGGTGAGCCATCTGGACATGGTGGACATCAAACAGATTCATAGGTAAGTAGTGAATCAAATCCTACTTTAGCTTCATTAAGA